>JADHYT010000066.1:0-96558 GCA_027604725.1 Entophlyctis luteolus | reverse complement strand
CTAACCCTAACCCTAAGCTTAACCTTTATTCCTAGTTCTAGTCCTAACCTTACCTTTGTTCCTGATTTAGTCATAACCCTAGCCCTAAGTCTATTAGGATTCGCGAAGCTGATACGCATTTAATGGCCACTTGCACCAGTGGCGCTGTCCTCTGGTGTGGCAGTGGTCATTTCGTGGTCAACGGTGGTCTAATCCTAACCTTTGTCTGGTTTGTTGGATTGGAGGATTTGCTGCTGGCGAAATATTGCACCACAGCCAATTAACTTTTGAAAAGTAATCAAAAGTTTGTGTTTCACACTATTTTCTGTATCGTTTGAGACAGAGCTCCTGAATGATACAGAAAATGCTATCAGACACAAATTTTTTTTTGACCTTCGTCCCTCCACACCTTTCTCCTGAAACTTACCGATGTCCTTCAGTAATGGGGACTGCGTCGCATATGGTCAAGGGTGCGCCGCATCCGACCCGTCCTGGCCTACAACCGGCTTCGCAGGGCCCTCCTTCGATTACTGTGTCGTGACCTGCAGTGGCAACCGCCTCAACACCTACGTCGGCCTCCTTGTCAACTCCACAACCTCCCTGGTTAATTGCTACTGCTTCACCGAAGCCACAGCGGTTGATACGTTCACCGTGACAGCCGCAAACGGCGCGAGCTGCGTGTCGTGCGTACAGAATGGGTTTACGGGATACAGCTGCGGGGTCGCGGTGCGGCGAACGACGGGGATATGCGGTGTGACGGTTTGGGCGGTGAGTATGTACAATTTGGATACGGTTCTCAGCAGTGCAACGACGACGAGTTCCATTGCGTCCATGAGTCAGGATTCGGCGATTGCGAGCTCCGCCGTATTGGGTACAACGATACAGGCTGGGACGACAGAAGGAACGAGGGTGCCATTCACTGATTCTTTGCCATCTTCGTCTGCTCTGTCGGCGGCGAATTCCGGTGCGTCCGAGGGTCAGCCTTCGGCAACCGCAACCGCGACCGGCGACGGCAGCAGCGCGTTGGATACAATTAAGATTGTTGTTCCGGTGGTCGCCGGCGTGTTGTCGGCCATCGCTGCAATCTTCACAATCAGGAAGCGGTGGATAGAAGCCAGAAAATCAAGGGAAATCTCATAGATGTTTTTGTTTGTTTTCTCATTTTGCTGGTGGAATGGCTTTTTTTGAACTCATGTTTTTATTTGTTTTTTTGTTTTTTTTTTTGTTTTTTTTTTTTTAATTGACAATTTGGGAAAAACAAAACCAAGAACGATGGCACAAAAGACAACGAAAAAGGCTGAGATCCAAGTCAGCTCCTTAGTAACATCCGACGAAGAGTTCTTATCGCACATGGTCACACCTGGATTGAAAGGTTCCACTTGAATTCATCCTTGGAAAGTGCGTAATTTCATCATTACTCAGTCATCGATGTCTTTTGTGAGCGATTCAATCGATATGCGTAGCACTCACCAACTAATTCAAGCAAAATTTGTTGGTCCATGTGAGCCTATGGGTGCAATTTTTAAAAGAATCAAAGTCGACTACGCTGAAAAAGTCGCATTCCTGCAGGTATTTGTGCAATTGAAAAAAAAGCGTAGACAAAACAGTACGGGGAAAATCAGGCCCAAAACGATACTATATCTGCTTTTGAAGCATTTAGAAACAAGTCCAAGCCGTTGTTTATTTTTGTCATTGTGAGTTTTGAGGTCGTTTATAATATTTCTCACGAAAAAGGCAGAATCAAATATTTGTCCATATGGTTACCGGAGCAAATGCACCCGTGATAGAAAAATATATTAAGAAGGTCGTTGAGCTGGAAGATTGTGGCCAACCGCATCAGCAGGTGCAGAATACATTCAGTTGTTTTCTCTGTAACCATCAGCCAACATGGGCGAAGGTGCCCTTAGACGACATCACCATGCCAATTATCAATTTCTTGGCACCAAAACTGGATCCTGTTCCGCTTGTGCAACAATCCTCGTCGTTTATCATAGACGATCCGTACTTATCCGCATCTCAGCGAGTCTCCATTGTTCCTGGGGAAATTATCGAGCCTCCAAGTTTTACCAGCGACGAAGAGCAAAATATTGAACGAACATTAGCACTCTTGAAGCCTGACAGCATGACCCCAAGCATTATCGACGACGTCATCTCAACTTTGTACCACCACCGATTCGAAGTCCTTCACGTCAAGAAATTGTGGCTTTCAAGATCTCAGGCTGCAGAGCTTTACAGAGAATGCGAAGGGAAGGAGCACTTTGAAAGGCTGGTCGAATATATGTCATGGTGAGAGTGGGAAGAAAGGCTCTTGCTTAATTGTTCGGCATTTTCAGCGCACCGATACTTGCAATGGTGCTGACAAAGCCAAACGCCATCGAATCATGGCGAGAAATCGTAGGTCCGCGCAACCCCAAAGACGCTCGACTGGACCGTCCCAAGTCGCTGCGCGGAATGTATGGCCGCGATGCGCTCATAAACTCATTCCACGCGTCGGATGGACCAATCTCAGCGGCGCGCGAAATCGCCTTCATTTTTGAGAACCCTGACGCCTCGTTTACGTCTCTTCCAGTGGCAATACCAATGCCTCCGCGTGCGCTGGCGCCCAATGTCAAATCCGGTTTACCATTGAAAACGCTTGCCGTTATCAAACCAGCGGCGATGCCCAAAGTCGAGGAAATTATTTCGCAGATAGTTGCTCGCGGGTACGAAATCGTGAAGAGGGACGAAATTCTCCTTCATGTGGAGCGAGCGCAAGAACTTAGCGTTGAATTTCTCGAGACCGCTATGTTTGAAGAGTCCGTGAGATCGCTGATGAGGTTTGTAGTTACCTGCACTTGCTGAGTGGTTTTAACATGTGTTCTAGTGCACCGGTGCTATGCTTAGCCCTCAAAGGAGATGACGTGATTGAAGGCTGGCTTGAGATGCTTGGGCCAAGTGATCCTGAAGCAGCACGGACTCTTTTCCCTGAATCTCTTCGGGCGAAATATGGAACCGACGCTGTGAACAACGGTCTACACGGTTCTATTAATGCTGAAATCGCAATTCAGCAACTTCACTCCTTCTTCCCCTTTTACCTCAACAAATCTGCCAGCTTAGGGTCTATTTTTAAAACACCAATAGGCTCACGCAGGGCAAGCGAAGTTGGATCAAGGCAGAACTTGATAAGCGCATCTTTGAGAGCTTCTGTTGCTTTGTCAGAAGAAAAAAGACGTGAATTGAAGGAGCAGGTAACTGCTCGGCAGGCTGAAACAGCCATTGAAGCAGCATCCGTCACAACTATTGAAAGGTCACTGGCGCTTTTGAAGCCAGATATCTACCCCATGAAGAAAGAAGAAGTTATCAAATTAGTCGAATATAACGGCTTTGAGATTGTTGCTGAACGAGAAGTTCATCTGGACCGCGATCAATCAGAATCATTTTATGCAGAGCACAAAGGGAAAAACTTCTTCGAAGAGCTGACTGAATGGATGAGCAGGTGATTTTTTGCTTAATTGACGGCGTACACGTAGTAACATCTTTTCAGTGCCCCAATTTACGCATTAGTATTAGAAAAGCAAAACTGTATAAAATCATGGAGGGCAGTTATTGGGCCAACGGCTCCCGCGAGAGCAAGAGAACAGATCCCAGAAAGGTAAAAACATTGCGGTGCATATTTTACTGACATTGCCGACAGTATTCGCGCATTGTTTGGAACAAATCCCGTAATGAATGCAGTTCATGGCTCGGAATCGCCAGTTGCAGCAAGCAGAGAAATATCTTTCCTCTTTGGAGAGGAATGTTCACCATTCCCTGATTTTCAGAACACAGTCGCAATTCTGAAGCCGGATATTTATCCAGCGAAAAAGGACGATATAATTTTAAAAATTAAGAACACTGGATTCGACATAGTGAAAGAGTTGGAGATGCAGTTGAATCCGGAGATAGCGACAACACTATGCATGCAAACTGAGGAAGGCACTAATGACGAAGCTTCCTGGTTGTGCAGGTTAAATTTGTTGGCAATTTTTCTCTTTTAATTCAAATACATAGCGGTGCCGTCTACGTCATGATTCTTGCCAAAAGGGGCGCAGTGAAAGAATGGCAAGCATTGGCTGGACCAGAAATTCCAACTGTGGCACGCGAAATATCGCCAGGTTCCATTCGGGCTCTATATGGCACGGACGATATCAAGAATGCTGTATTTGCATCAGACTCGTCCATATCAGCCGCGTCTCAAATTGCGCACATCTTTGGACAACCAGCGACCGAAGAAGAAGCAAAAAGTATGTGGCAGCAACCACCCGAAACCACGCAACTGGCAAATTTGATTGAAGAAGAGGATATTAAACGTCCTGTTGGAGAGACTGAGAATGGTGTGGCCGAACCTTTGGACGAAGGTTTTGGAAGAACGGAAACGAACGAGAAAGAATTTGACCAGCAAAAGGAAAACCACATGTCAACATCAGCTGTTCCATTGAAGACGCCCCGCCCGCCGTCTTCTAAAAAATCTGCAACTAACGTCAGGTTGAGATCCGAGGCTCTGAAAAGTGCGTCTTCAAGTAAACTGATGGGCCCGGGCAAGCTCCTTGGGGCTGCGTCAAATAAATTTTCTGCATCTTCAAGCAGGCTCCGATCGATGTGATAAATTGTACGGCAACATTTGAGAAGCTGATGTCCATTTAAACCGCGTGTCGCCCTGTGGCGGCGAAATAAAATTTCAGCCGAATTTTGCTCAGCACTCTGAAACCCGACGTCAATCACAGAACTTTCTTCCATTGCAGAAACAGAAAGCATAGGCCTTGTATTGGATTGAAATTAGAAAGCCAATATCAAATTTATTCCATCCGAGACGCTTTCCATTTTTCAAGCTCATCGAAGCGCAAGTCCCATTGTGCCAAGTTTTTTGGCATTTCAAACGGAATATGCAGCTCTTCTTCGTAGATGTCAGTCCGCACAGTTTCGCACATATTGAGAAATTCATGGTTCGGTGAATACTTCATATCCTGAAACAAATCAGCCCAACCGCAAACAGTTTTTTGTGCAATTTTTGCAAATTCTGTGGGTCCCCATTCGCGAACTTTTTTCGTATCCAAATCTTCAGGTGATGACAGAATTTCCTTCAATTCCTGCAGCGAATCAAAATAATACAAGAAGGGAGACATCTCTGCGGAATAGTAATCCATCCATTTGTACCATTCGTCTCCTCCTGCCAGTCGAAGCTTGTCTAAGGGCCCAATGCGATTTTCCCATGCGCCGAAATAGATCCATTCATTCTGACACCGGTTAACATTTCTTGTGCGAATCTTAACTCACCTTGACAATCTCTAAAAAAAATCTATGCGTGGGAACAAAAGTCACTACTCCTTCGGCTATGTTTTCATATAGCTTCATTGTTGAAACTTGATACGGAAACTCAATAAAAGCGCGGTATTTCGCGAGTGTTTTTGGACCGCCGTAACGGCCATGAAATCCGCCATCAATTCGAATGACAGGTATTCCCATTTCTTGAATCTTTTGAAAGAGTTTTTCATCTTCGTCCAAACGAACAAGAGCATATTTCCGGCTTTCTTCTGGCACATACTGCACCATTTCGCTGATTAATACCGCATTCTTTTCATGAAGAATTCGACAACCTGATCTGGGACCTCGGAGTATCCTACTGGTCGCAATAATCGGAACTGAGGTGTTGCCATGGTTTGATCAGCAACGTCTCTGGACTCGAGTGGGTTGTTCGCAACAAAGTAAACGTTTGGCAAGCGAGAAATTTGCCATATCAATCTGAAATACTCTTCTGCATCCTGAATGTACCAGTCGAACCGATTGGTGATTTCTAGAACGATTTTTGCGCCGCATCTGAACTCATGATTTGGATGAATCAATGACTGAAATATTGGCCGTCCATCTGTTTGATAATTCGTCACTATCGAAGACAACAGCAAATAAACGAACAAAAATATAATAACAACAATAAAAGACGAAAATAAGGACCTGGAATTGTATCTGCAATCACAATTATATCAGCACTGTCACATATATACCGAACTATTCCTTTTTGTATGATTTCATTCGCCCGTTTGTGATCCATTCCTTGCTTTCCAAAGACGGAAGGGTCCAGGGTTGTGAAAGAAAAATTCAAGCGCGACATGATGAATGCAAAATTCGATAAACATCCGCTATGTGAGTTGTAGTAAATAATTCGCGGAATTAATGGCTTTGTTGGCCAAACTTCCTTCTGCACTGGTTAAGATTTCAAAGCTGCACGGATATAAAACAATAAGTACCGTCGATGGACTCCAGAAGACGAGAAAGAAGCGAGATTGCAATTACGATTGATGCACAAAGGGTGAGAATTAGCCTTCGCTGTCTGGGAACTCTTTTAAAGGCCATTTTTTCTTCCTGGTCGTTTTATGATCCGCGCAAGCCTGCCCGTCATCCTGCGGTCGGCCTCAAGGACGATCCCGATTGCGCCGAATTGGGTAGGTTTTTGGGGTACATCGTCCTTTTTGTTGATACATATGCCGTAGGCTGCTCTTCGCTGCCTGGCGTCATCTGCCGAGGGATCGGCGCCACCAGCCGAAGGGTTTATGCAAGGAGTCGCAACCTCCAAGTTTATTAAATCGACAAAAGAAGCATGCCTGAGCCACCCGGATCTGGCGTCCGTGAAGACCTGTGGGTTTTACGTTGTGCATCTGCACCAACTTAAAGTTTATTGCAGCCGAAACTCAAAAGATGAACTTTTTTACTGCTGTAAACAATGCTCTCGCCACCGCGCTGATAAGTGATGAAAAGGCCGTAATTTTTGGAGAAGATGTCGCTTTTGGGGGAGTTTTCCGCTGCACCATAGGACTCGCAGAAAGATTTGGTAAGGATGACCCAGTCGTGCGAATCTAACGGTTACAAAACCAGGCCAAGACCGCGTCTTCAACATGCCGCTCACTGAGCAGGGAATCGTCGGCTTTGCCATCGGAATGGCTGCAGTTGGACATACACCAATTGCGGAAATCCAGTTCGCCGATTACGTGTTCCCAGCATTTGATCAAATCGTCAACGAAGCTGCGAAGTACCGTTATCGTTCTGGAAACGAGTTCAACGTAGCTGGTCTTACAATTAGAATGCCTTGTAACGCGGTAGGCCACGGAGGCCTCTATCATTCACAATCGCCGGAGGCGTACTTTGCACACACTCCTGGTTTAAAGATTGTATATCCGCGTTCACCAATTCAAGCCAAAGGTCTTTTACTGGCTGCAATAAAAGATCCAAACCCAGTTCTCGTAATGGAGCCGAAAATTCTGTATCGCAGCGCGGTGGAACAAGTTCCAGTTGATGAGTATGTGCTACCAATCGGCAAGGCTGAAGTATTGAAAGAAGGGAATGACTTGACGGTTGTCGCGTGGGGTGCTCAAATATATACAGTCGAACTGGCTGTTGCTGAAATCGAGAAAAAAATTCCGGGTCTTAGCATTGAAATTATAGATCTGCGAAGTGTTTTGCCATGGGACAGGGATGCTATCGAAAAAGTAAGCTAAACTCCTATTTTTCTCATTCTCTAATCAATTTGAAGTCTGTGAATAAAACGGGACGACTGCTTATTGCTCATGAAGCTCCTCAGACTGGTGGATTTGGAGGGGAAATAGCAGCGGCGATTCAAGAACGCTGCTTTCTCAAGTTGCAGGCGCCGATTTCAAGGGTGTGCGGATGGGACACCCCTTTTCCCCTTGTCTTCGAACGGTTCTATGCTCCGGGAATGGTGCGGTGCATGGAAGAGATCGAGCGCGTAGTGAATTTCTGATAAAAATCTGGCATTTGTCAGCGTATGTCGTCTCCTGATCCAGCAGCCCCGACGCCGAACAGCTCCGGCGAAGGACGATCGCATTTGACTTCGAAAATGTGGGTTCACAAGTTCAACAAGCAGCTTTCCAGATTGGCTGCGGACGGCGTGTTCGATGAGAAAGGCAAAAGCGAGAAAACCATGAACGATTCGTTTGTCCAAGTTTGCTTGCCGTTTGCGTCAAACTCGCATTTACGCGATGAGTATTCAAGTCACTTTGGTCGAGTGCGGGTTGGGAAGGTACTCGAAGATCTTGATGCCCTTGCCGGGTATATTTCGTTTCTGCATTGTTCCGGAGCGGAAAAGCCCTTATCAGTAGTGACGGGTTGGTAGAAAGTAACTGGCTTTCGTTGACAATATTTCCCAGCGAGCGTGGATCGCATGGAACTTTTGACTGATATTCCGACGGACACGGACATTTGCCTTTCAGGGCATGTTTCATGTAAGAATTTTTTCTTTTGTCACCTCACCGAACCCAATATGTCCATTAGATGTAGGAAAATCGTCTATGGAGGTCACCATCAAAATGACATCGATTCTTCCGAATTCAAATATTTCGGAGGAGATGATGGACTCGATTGACTTTTTCAGAAAGCCGTTGCCGGCAGAAAAGGTCTCGAAAACTATTTTGCTTATTGCGAAATTCACTATGGTAACTCCGGGGCGTTATATGCCACAGAAACAAATATCATATTCTTCAGGTGGCCATCGACCTCGCGACCTACAGACCATCCGCCGCTCCTCAGCTTCAACTTTGCACACCTGAAGAACAAGAAATTCATGCGATGGGTGAAAGACATAAATTACGCAAACAAGCGGCGGCAAAGGCTAGTCTCAGCGTCCAGGCACCAGATTCAGCTGAGATGACGTTTGTGCACGGTTTATATATCGAGTATATGCAATATTTGGACACAAATGGCAATCCTGATCCTTTGAAGCCGAAACCCGATCATATCATTTGGATGAAAGATACAAAGCAGAGTAACTTGATTTTAACATTTCCGGAAGACCGCAATGTTCATAATAAGATTTTCGGGGGGCACTTAATGCGACTGGGCTTCGAGCTTGGCTATGCAACTGGAGCAGTATTTTCCAAGCGTCCACTTCAATTTCTCTCCTTGGATGACATAACCTTTAGAAGACCAGTAGACGTGGGATCGCTCCTGGATCTTTCGGCGCAGGTGGTATTTTCCAAGGAGGACAAAATGGTGGTGAAAGTGACAGCGCATATTTTGCTCATTGGGCAGGACCGATTTCTGAGTAATGAGTTCTGGATCACGTTCGCGGCAGTAGGGATGGTGCCGGGACAGACGGAATGGATGCGGGTGCTTCCGCGCAGTTACGACGAGTGTATGCTGTATTTGGAGGGGAAGCGGCGGATGGAGGGCACGAATTAAGTAATCGTTGATGCGATTCCTCGCGCCCGATCTCTGTCCGGTTGTCTCCGATCAGTCAGATAAATGAAATCGGTCTACGCCCAGATTTTCACTGCAATTCAATTTTGGTGCAAACTAAATGGACGCCACAGTCGAAGCCGCTCTCGAGGGCCACTCCCACGTTAAGCTATCTGGATGCGACATCGACGGCATCCCGCGCGGGAAGCTTGTGAAGATGTCCAAGTTCTCCAAGGCGAAGGACGGCCTGGGTTGGTCCGGGCGGCTTACCGTACTCCGTAACTTATCTATCATTACTCAGGTTTTTGCAACGTCGTGTTCGCCTGGGACTCTCATGACGTTGTGTACAGCTCTCGTGATGTCGCCATGGCCGATGAAAAAAGTGAGTTGTGCCGCCCATCCCGCAGAAAGTACCTTGGTATAACTTTTTTCATTTGGACCTCCTGACTCAGCCGGCTACCCTGACATAATCGCTGTACCTGATCTGTCGTCCTTCCGCGTTGTACCATATGAGCGCAACTTGCCACTGTTCCTCGTTGACTTTGTCGATCCCCGCACGTCGCTGCCTCTGCCAATGTGCCCGCGCAGTCTCCTCAAAAGAATTGTGCAGCGCGGTGTCACAGACCTAGGAGTTACGGCAAAAATCGGGATTGAATATGAGTTCTTTAACTTCAAAGGTTTTTATTTGCCCATGTGACTGTGCCGCCGGCCTTATTTTGTTGATATCAGAAACTCCTGAGTCTTTATCTGAAAAGGGTGGCTCAAACCTGCAAAAACTCACCCCCGGAATGTTTGGCTACTCAGTAACTCGTCCGCTTCTGAATGCTGACTACTTCCATGGTGTACTGGATGCTTGCAACATTATGAAAATACCCCTTGAAGGTTATCATACTGAAACTGGTCCCGGCGTGTACGAAGCAGCCATAGAGTACAGTGATCCATTGTCTCTCTGTGATAATGCTCATCTGTTCAAGACCGTAGTCAAGAGTATTGGAATTCAAAGTGGGATAATGCCAACTTTCATGGCCAAACCACACAACAACCTCCCCGGTTGCAGTGGTCACATTCACGTCAGCATATCTGCGGAAGGCATTGGGAACTTGTTCGACTCAGAAAATGCCAAACAATGGCCAAAGTACGCAGAAACACCGGAATCCCCAAAAGATCAAAACATCCCTCACACGTCTCGTGTGCTTGAGTGGTTTCTTGCCGGAGTACTCGAAGGTCTTCCTTCAATCATGTGTATCTTCGCTCCAACAATCAACAGCTACAAGCGTTTGGTAGAAAATTACTGGGCACCCGTTACTGTTAGTTACGGTGTCGAAAATCGCACGACTGCAATTCGTCTGATCACACCACCAACATGTCCTCCGGCAGCTACGCGTTTGGAAATCCGTGTTCCGGGGGCCGACGCGAATCCTTACCTCTGCGTGGCTGCAATTCTCGCTTGTGGGTTTGACGGTATCTCCAAGCGACTTCCACTTCCGATGCCGCCGGCTGAAGTCGTCCAGACCCAGCCCGGGGGGCGAGAGTCTGAAGTACGTCTTGCGAGAAGCTTGAAGGACGCGTATGAAGAGATGGACAAAGCAGACAGTGTTGCCAGACGTGTTCTGGGAGACGAATTTGTCAATCATTACGTGGGAACGCGCAAGCACGAGTGGAGAGCCTGGGCGACCGCGGTCACCAGCTGGGAAGTGGCGAGATACTTCGAAGTTGTTTGAATTTTTTTGTTTTTTTTTCCACAATATCGGGTCGAAAGGATTAAAGCTAGCAACACCCTGCGCTGTCATTTTCGCCGCTTTGAGAATCCAGATTCACCGTATTTGCTGTCGGTCTGGCAGCATGCTTTTGGTATAACTCCGGTGTTTCCAGAATCTGCGACAAAATCCGTCAACGTACAATTACTTTCAACTTCCTGCTCAAACCTTTCTGACGACTTCGACAAACGCTTCCTTCACTCCTTCTTTCGACTTTGCACTGCTTTCGATGAATAGTGTGCCCATTCGCTTTGCAAATGCTTCCCCTTCCTTCCGCGAAACCGCTCGATTCCCCCCTTCGCCTTTGTCGATTTTGTTGCCCACAATCATTTTGACAACCAACGGGGTGGACGAATACGTTTCGAGCTCATTAAACCAGGTCGACAAATGGTCAAACGAGTCCCGATTTGTGATGTCGTAGACTGAAACGAAACTAGTACATATGCGCCGTTTTGAAACAGGAAGGTGCAGAAACCCACCCATTATGACTCCTTGAGCATTGCGATAATACGAGCTGGTCAGCGTCCTGAACCGCTCTTGGCCGGCTGTATCCTACACGTTTACAGATCGCCTCAGACACCACTATCGGTCGTATTATGAAGCCTCACCCAGATGGTCAGCTTATACTTCTTCCCATCCGCCTCCAGCGTCTTCACCTTGAAATCGACGCCGATTGTGGCCGCGACCTCGTCGGGTTGCAGCCATGCATCGTCCGTGAACCGCAGCAGAATCGACGACTTCCCAGTGCCGGAGTCTCCAATCATCAGAAGCTTGAAGGTCGCCTCCACATCAGTGGTGGGTGCCGAACTCATTTGGGGTTTGTTTTTTTGCTTAGAGCTTTATTTGTGTTGTGACAACGCAACCAGGGAACAAGATCGAATGATCAACTGAAGCTGAATGGGGTTCAAGACAGAATCCAGGCGAGAAAGGAAGCCAGGCTTCGCCTTTCTGGCCAGGATTTGTATTGACCTCATACAGATCATGAGGCGAGGACGGGGCATAGAGACGAGGCGAGACGCAAAACAGTCGGGGGGACGGGGGCAGAGGCGGCAAGGGACTCCGCGGCGGATGAGGACCAGCACAGAACCCTGGAGAAGGGGTCCGGCGGACGCCTTGGCCAGGATTTGTATTGACCTCATACGCTGGATAAGTGAAGAACTCTTCCGGCGGACGGCTCGGCTTTTATGCGCTGTTCGTCCAATTTCCACAATCAATAAAAATTTCTGCGGCACCACGTGGTGGAGGCACCCCCTCCTGTCCCGCTGTTCTTGTGCCGCGATAACCACTTGAGTCGCTTTGATCCATCTGAAGTCCCAACAAGCATGTGGGCTCAATGAAGCCGCAGACGGTTGCAGGCCGCTGTGGGCGGCAAATCAGAGAAATTCATAATCCGGTGATTGATAACAGGTATTCGAGTTTCAGAGAAAAAGTATATATTTCAATTCAACTATTGGGGTCCATCTAGTCCTCCAACCACATTGAGAGTGTTTGAGAGAAAGAAAGCAATCATCCAGATCCAAACTGACTTTTTGTGCGAATTCGTTCGCCATACACCAACAGTAAAACCGGTGCTGGAATTCCAATAACAATGCCGATGAACGCCAACACGCTGTTTCCCCAACCATATCCAAGCGAGGCATACATCGATGCAGAAAACAACGGAAACCCAAAACCCGCTAACGCGCGAAGAAATCCAACCGCAGCCAGTGCCGAAGCACTGTATCTCATGTATATGTCAACCGTATACACCGTCAAGGCCTGGAAAATGATGACAATACTGAAACTAAATATCATAATGCCAATATCAGGCAAGATCCAGTGAAGACCGAATTCTGCTGACCATCCGTACAAAAACAAGCCGACAGGAAAAATTAGAGCGGCTGGAATACAGATAGGCAAACGGTATTCTGGCTTGTGTCCAGTTTTGTATCGCTTTTGAAGGTACTCCGAACTCCAGTCGACCAAGTTTCCAGCCAAGCGATTTCCAATGACAAATCCAATTCCAAGAGCCAGATAATGAAGAGAGGAAATATTCGTCGCCTCACCATAAGTGATGACAAATAAAGACGAAAAAGTTGTCAAAACTATGTACATAACCCCATAAATGAAAGCCATGTGTAGCGCGATTGCCTGGACAATCGGTTGGGTTCCAAGCATGATAAATGGCCTCAGAACCGCCGGCCCGAGCTTGCTCAAAACGCTGTCTTCAGGGTGAGTAACTGTGGCGGCATTTGCGGTTCTTCTACGCTCTTGTTGTTCCAGGTACGGACGATACGTTTCGGGAAGAAAAAACGTGCCAAGAAGCGCAAGAATCCCGGCGATAATCGAAGAAACGTAGAACACCCAGTGCCAATTGGTTCCCTGTGTGATAAAACCGCCCAAGATCGGCCCGAGCGCGGGAGCAACAATGACCCCGAGCGCGTAGTAAGCCATGGCGGCGCCCATTTCATGTGGACTGAAGCAATCGCTTACAACGCTGCCGCCGAGCGCTACCGGCGCTGAACCGCCAAGCCCAGCAAAAAATCGGAACGCAAGGAGTTGTTCTTTCGTCTGCGCCAAAGCGCAGGCAGTGTTGAAAAGGATGAATGTCCACATCGACAATTGCAGAATCTTGTATCGTCCAAAAACTTCAGAAAGAGGCCCTAGCACAAGTGGTCCGACTGCGTATGCAAGAACGAATATCGAAAGAACCATTTCCATATCCAGTACCTCCTCGCTGAATCCAAGCTCTATTACAGTGATTAATAATCAATTAATAATGACGTCTCCTGACCTCTCCCAATGTAGGGCAAGGCTGGCGCAACCATGGAAGAAGCAATCGGCGATATAAAGGTGTAGCAAGATCCAAATGCCACTGCCCGCCACTTCTTTGCCCGGGGCCATGTATGAGGATCAACTGCAGAACCAGAAGTCTCGATGACCGAAAAAGGCTCCAATCGAGGAGCCTCATCTAACACCTCGATTCCCGGCGACTCTTCTGCGTGCTCTTTGCCGTGGGTGTCGGAGATTTCGTGCATGAGGCACTTGGTTGTTTGTGGTCGCTTTTGTAATAAACCTAATTGAAATGATTTGAATCGAATTGAAATAGCAGCACTTAAATGATCCGTCATCCCAAACGCATAGAGTATCTGCCGCAATAAATCGATTGGGCGGCAGTGCCATGGTTCGATAAGGCAGAAAACAAAGTTAGACAAAGGTTTTTGAAAACTACAAACTGTGGTTGAAATTTCATTTAAAAAGTCCGGTCGCCAACGGATGAAAATCTTGAACAAAGGCTACTGTAAAATTGAATAGTCGCCACAATGGCAGAGAACCTTCCGGCTGCCATTTCGGCAGACACCGGCTGCACGAATATTGATGTACGTCTTCATCTGGCGAGCTGGTCGTGCCCTGCAATTATGGCTGTTGCGAACTTTGTCGGGCTGCTCTATTTCATCCACTTAATAGTATTCATTGAACTTCCACGCAAGCAAGAATCTACTGATCACCGAGGGGTTTGGAATCCATCGAATATTCTGCTGCTGGGAGTCATCGGGTTTGGGGCATCTTATTTCCCTTTTTCGGCATATTACAATTATTCTCTGGATAATTCCAAATGGGCTTTTGCTGCCGTGTACGTTAGCATGGGATGCCTGTGCACTTGCGTTGGTGAGCCGCTTCGCTTTGCTTATTGTCATTTTTTGTGTTTAACGAAGTCACCGCAAGTTTGGTTCAATTTCTTGCGAGCAGGCTATGTTCTGAAACGGAAGTTTTCCTCCAAACTTTACAAAGTCATGAAAGTAACAACTCTCATCGTGCCTTTCACCAGCATATCGCCAGCCACGTGCGTTTTTGCACCGGATGAATGGCCTGGTTTCACGAAAGACATCCTGTTTGTGTTCCTGCTCATTGTTGTGGAAGGCGGACCGGCGCTTCTGCTGGACGTATGCCTCGCATGGGCCTTTTGGGATTATGTTTCGGTAATCCAAAATCAGGTCGAAGAAGCGGACAAGCTGTTGCTGCTGATAGCCAAATTCGGCCTTGTTGACATATTTCTCGAAGTATTCACAGTCATGTTTGGAACCGTGAGTTTCACCGTCAAAGCCGTTCACGGACCGGTTTGCGGCACTGGCTTATGGCCTACGGTCTACTTCGTGTCGCTTATTTTGAGAGACTTTCTTCTCCTAGTGATTATTTTGTCGTTTGTTCTCTTGAAGTCGACAATTTTGGCTAGAAACATCCGGGACAGGGAAAAGTATACACAATCTGACCAGCAGCATATCACGATGCCGCAAAATTCCAAGAGCCCCACGCAGTATTCGAAAAGTTGCAGGACTTCGACTGTTGCTTGATTTTAGGCGAACCTGCTTTTTTACCTATGAATAAAGTCTATTTTCCCTCTCGTCAAATTTTGAGTTGCAAAACCGAGACGCTAACTACACAGCTTCATAAACATTGGCAGGAGGCTGGCCCTCCGTCTGTTGTTGTGCTAACGGAGTTCGAAAGTGGCACCAAAAGAGTCACAACTAAAAAAAACTGCATTCATTTGTCATTCTCTACATGGCGCAAGCTGCTTGCTTTTTTCTTCAAAAGCTTTTCCTGCGCTCGCTTTTCGGCCTCCTTTGCGGCCTTTTCCCGTATACCCCTCATCATAGTCAAATGCTTCAGTGTGTCTACATGGCCCCGGTCCTTGGCGATATCAAATACCATCCCGTCGCATCCCTCGAAATCCACTCCTGCTGAAATCAGACTGGCCACAATCTTGGTATGTCCCAGGCACGTGGCTGCGATCAGAGCGTTCAAGCCTTCCGGGCCGTTCACATGAGGTTGTAAAATCGAGACGACGGCGTCCATGACTGTTTCGTGCCCAAGCCACACCGCCAACAGAAGAATGTCATCCTTGATTTGATGAATCTTGGCATCGCGTTCGTTTGGCTTTGCGCACATCAAAAATGAATGGCAGTCAATCCCTTTCTTCATGACGGTCGTTTCGAAGGCGGTGAATCGGGCGCCCGTGGTTCCTGCGACACCCGCAATCATTGCCTCGACCATAGCAGCGGAGTGCGGAATCACGCAATCGCCATCAACCTCCACAATCGGGCATTCTTTCATTTTGCGCTCGCGGACACCGGCGTCCTCGTCGTCTGAGTCTGCATTCTGGTATCCAGCTGCCCTGTCCAGCAAAATTTCGCCGCCCAGTTCCTTCACAACTTGTAGCCAGCATTTGGATTCGGCGAACACACGGACGGTTTTGACCCACCCTTGCTTCACCGCTTCCAGAACAGCTGGGCATACCGCGCGTTTGATGGCCAAGGGATAGTTGTGAGTCTTTGGCACGCTGAGAAGGTGTTTCACACAGTCACTGTGTCCTTGGCGCGCCAATATCATAAACGCGCTCTCGATCAGTGTCTGTTCATCGTGGTCCAATACAGGAGGATCCCGCTCCAGGATCTTCGCCAAGAGTACTTGTAGCAAGCCTTCGTTTCCGGCGACACAAGCCAGAAGAAAGCTTTCGAAACCTTTGGCTGATACTTCGGCTCCAGCGTCCAGAAAGTGTTTTGCAATGGCCGCCGCATCCCCTGCAGATCGCGCGCAGAGTACTCTAAGCGCCCTCGAATCATCTACCGTAGGATCGGCTCCTGCCTGCAGCAGCCTAATGACGATTTGCAGGTCTCCGCGAGACGCAGCCGCATCGAGCGCACTGCCACCGCAGGTGTCTGCAATGGCATCCTGAATCAACTTCATTGGTTCAGCTTGTTCCTTCTGAACTGAGGATCGCCGCCGCCGCCTGATGGCGTTATCAACCTCCACAGCAGCACGGATCTTAACGCCCGCGATCACGCTTTCAATGCATGATATACTTCCTATTTGCACACTGCGCACAAGAACTTTTGCCAGTGCCTGAAGCGGCAAATTCAGTGCTGCAATAGTGCGCGCAACAAATTCAGCGTCATCTTCTTCAATTGCTCGTTCAACAATCTCCGCAAAAGATGTCCGAGGTATCTTTTCAACAAGAGCAGTCAGAAGGGTGGCGCGGTCGTCTGCAGGTTCAGGAGTTTTCCGCAAAATGCTTTCCAGAGACTTGTACGGCCCAAGTGACCATAGAATATATGAGGCCATGAAATCCAGAGTTGTGCATAGAATACTTAGCCGATGATTCGCGGCAGTAAAATTTCGGATGTCAGTATTTGTAAGGTACATAATAACTCTGCTTAAAACAGTATCGGGGAGAGACATCTGACGACAAAATCAATTGCGAACAATGAAATTTCCACTTACTAGAGTGAGAGAATTTTTCTTTTTGAGAGAGGGCCATAGAACAGAAGGGAAAATTCTCTGGGAAGGGGAAGAGAGCTGTCCTTTGAGAAACAACGGAGACACGAGCGAAGGATCAGTCGCTGTGGACAACATGGAGTCCGGAGTAGCAGTGGCGACACGGACCAAGTCCGGAGCAACCGAACGGTGATCGCTAGAAGACGAAGCGGCAAAAGAACTCGAAAAGGAATGTCCGGTCGCAATTATTGAAACATACTTTGATGTATCACAGTCTTCTGATGATTTCGCATGCGACAATACAGCTTGAACATTTCCGGTAGCGCCAGAGTTTTCTGTCCTGAGCAGGTTCGCTTCTGAAACACCCGCCGGAGTCGCAAAAACGGCGCTGCTGAGAGAAGATTCATCGTCCACAGCGGAAACGATTTCCGACGAATGACTGTCGTTGCGTTCGACTTCTGCAAAAAGGGGAGGTCTGACTGAGCTTGATCCAGGTTCAATACCATTCTCTGAGGCTTCCGAGTGGATTTGAACGCTCTCATAACCACCAGTCGCGGATTTGGCTTTCGCTGTTTCCATAGTTGAAGCTGATGAACGCGCTTCTGTCCATTCAAAGATGTCCGCTGACGGAACAATAATTGTGTTATCTACAACGACGGGAGCACTGGATGGACCGGATCCACGTCTGTTCGAGATAATAGTTGGAGCCGACATTGACGGAGATGGGATGGCCGAGGTGGGCTGTTCCAGCTTCGGAGTTGAGGCCTTATGGCGAACCAGTGTAAGCAGAGGCCGATCTCGGGTTTTGCCAATCCAATCCATTGTACTCGCGCGGCGAACAACACTCTTTTCCGCAGAGGCTGATGATGGTTTTTTGCCTCTCTCCAAAGTATTCGCTTGTCTATAACTGGTGTCTGAAGCGGAAGCCGTGACCTTTGGAGTTTGGGGAGGCTCCTTTCCCAATTTATCCAGAGCCGAGGAGCTTCCGGAAACTGAATCTCTCAACGACTTGAACCACTTTCCGTAATTGGTTCCATTGATGGCCCCTTCAATGATCGCAACAACTTCTTCCTTTCCGTGTAATGCGTCTTTCGCCAATCTAATACAGACACGATTCCGCCATTTGGCATCCACGCCGTAATCCAATAATACTTTGATGCAGCCCATATTTCCCGCTGTGACGGCTCGTGCAAGGGACAACCCTAGGCAATCCTTTTTCGAAAGCTTGTTCACTTTCAGTCGCGATGGAAAGCATAAACCAATGCTGGTGTTCCAAATTTCGTCCTCCCCGGGCTTCTGAGTTATTTGGGCAAGCGGATCACCAACGATTCGTGCAAAATTTTTTGATAGCAAATATTCCAAAGTGGCCACCCCAGCAGAAGAAGGAGATCCTCCGGAAACCAAAACGATGTGCTCCAGTCCGAGAGCATCAAAAATGAGGCCAAATGGACCTGCAGCTAATATTATACGGGCATTGCTGATATTCAGGCTTCGAATAGCAACCCTCGCGAGACGTATCAGCTCCTTGGGATCAAATTTCAAGTGCGGCGACTGAAGCAGTGGACGCAAAAGATCTGAGTGCATGTTGCCATTGACAGCAACCTCTACCGCGGCATACAACTGCTCTGACTTTACTGTCGGCAGATTTACAACATCTCTGAGCAGTCTTATGTTGCCAGTCGTTAAAGCCTCCAATAGGCTCTCTGGCTGGGCAACATCGGCAGGCTTTGAGGTTGGTAGCGCGGAAGGCCGGAGGTCGACACCATTACCATTGTTGCCAGCTAAAGGCGGGGAGGTTGGAGGAGTAGCGAAAGAAGAGACAGGTGGGTCTAGTTTCTGGCTGGATCTGCGGGAATCGGAGGGGCGCTTAAGGGACGAAGTGCTGGCAAGCAAGGTTCAATTAAGGCACGGCAGAGGGGCAAGAACCTTGACGGCGGGGGAGGGTCATTTGCGAGGCTCGAGCGCTTTTTGCTGGAGCTGGGGCGGCGAGGCGCGGCGGGGGCGGAGACAGCGGGGGATTGGGCGGCGACGGGGCGCGCGGGCTTTGGGCGCCTGGAGAGGGAGAGCGAGTGGGCGTGGACCAGGGGCGACGGGGCGGGGGGCAGCGGGGCGGCGGTGCTCATGCTGCGCCTGGTGCTGCTCCTGCTGCTGGTCCTGCTGGTGGACAGGGCCGGTGGGGACGGCGGGGCGGCAGCGGGCGGGGCGCCTGCGGCTGCGGCTGCGGCTGCGGCGGGAGACACGGCGGCCAAGGGCATGGACAGCAGCAGGCCCGCGACACGATCGTTTGTTTGTTTGTCACTCACTCACTCACTCACTGACTCACTCTGTCTCTCACTCTCTCTGTCTCTCCCTCCCTCCCTCCCTCTCTCTCGTGCTGGCAGGCAGACACGCACACACACTCTTTGTGCACACACACACACTCACTCACTCACACATGCGGTGACAATGTCTGTGTGCACCACTGTCAGTCAGCCACTCACTGCCCACTGCCACCACTGCCACCACTGCCACACCTTCTCTCCAAACACAACACCAGTCACTTCCTCTCCTTTGCCTTCTCGCTGCCACCCCCTCCACCAACTCCCCCGCCTGCCCCCATTCCCATTCCCATTCCCATTCCCACTATCCCTGCAATGCTGGTCCGCAAACCCCCGCGCTGCTTCGCCTTCAGCTTCGCAAGCTCCTGCTGCGCCAAATTGAGTCGGCTGCCCATCGTCGCTGCTTTGACCGTCGCTGCCGACGCTGCGTTCGGATTCCCCTGTCTCCAGAACTCAACCCGCGTTTCTATGTATTCCAGGCCCTCGTTGACTAGCTCCTCCACATCCCCGTTGCAGCTTTGGCACAGCCGCGTATCCGTAAGCAATTCCAGCAAAAATAGTTTGTCGTCCTGCAATTCCTCAATCAGGTTGCGCTCCATCTGCAAAGTTGCCACTGTGTACTCTGTGCAACTGCGTTCTTTTGACCCCGAACCTGCCACTGCCCTTTTCGTCGAGCGCGCTGCATCTTTGGCGCTACCTCTTTTCCCAAGTCCGTCCGTACTATCCACGCTCTTTTCGTCGACTGACGAGTTCTTTTTTAGGATTTTCTTCATTTTTTCGGTGTCCAGCAGAACTACCGCGCTTCTAATGGCCTCGATGCACTTGTGGATACCCATCTCAAAACCAACCAATTCTGGCCGTGCTTTGGCGCCTCTATGGAACAACACTAAAGCATCTTCAAAGTCTCCTCGAGTGTACAGGGTTTCAGCCTTTTGATAAATCGCTCTGATGAAGCTTGGGGATAATTCGAGAACTTTGTTGACGTCTTCCAACGACGACATTGTATCACCTTGAAAGACATCGAAATGTTAATTTTTGGCCCATATATTGCACTGGCTGTACCTTGCAACATGAAGCAGCGCGCGCGATTGACCAAGCAGTCCAATTGGTTTGGAACCAAGCGCAACGCGCGGTTGTACCTGTCGATTGCCTCCGCATATAACCC
The DNA here is from genome assembly GCA_027604725.1 of Entophlyctis luteolus. Lineage (NCBI taxonomy): Eukaryota > Fungi > Chytridiomycota > Chytridiomycetes > Chytridiales > Chytriomycetaceae > Entophlyctis > Entophlyctis luteolus. The sequence continues at coordinate 75,886 of JADHYT010000066.1, read as the reverse complement.
TGCGTGATATTGATTTCAACAATGCCAAAAATTAAAACCAGAATACCGGATGAGGCAAGTTTGTCTGCTTCAGCATGGAATGCCTGATATTGTCCTTGAATATCTTTTGGATCTAGTTCGACTTCGTCGTCAGAAAGCTGTTCAGGCTTTTTCATGATGTCTCCCAATACAAAGAGATTTTCGTGGTGTGGCAAAAACCGGCACCCAAAAATGAACAAGTCCAGTACAGTCGTCATCCGCAAGACTCCTCTTACCTCAGACGTTGCCACAAGCCTCATTTCGAAGCTCAACCAAAGTTTATTCGATGCGAATCCAGATCCATCTTCCCATTCGTGGAGCTTGAACACTGAAGAAGTCGCCGATGGACTTGGAACATTTATGGTGGCATATGATGTCAATTTCGACGGTATAGAGGTGCCTGTTGGGTGCGGAGCAATCCGCAAGATCACTCTGGATCAAAACGACTGTGAGACTTTGGGTGTTCCGTTGAGCAAGCAAGCGCTTCTCAGCAATGAACTAACGAGCTTTGCCGGTGAGCTAAAACGCATGTATGTGGAGCCACGGTATCGTGGCAAGGGTGTCGGCAGGAGCTTGGTGGAGGCGCTGACAGCAGCGGCACAGACGGAATGTGGCGTCTCGCTGGTGGTCCTGGAGACTGGCCCTTACTTATCGGATGCGATCCGCCTGTACACGCGATGCGGATTCGCGCCCACGGGCCTCTTTGGGGAATATCGCGCCAAGGGCCCGTCCAAATCGCTGTGCATGATGATGACGGTGGGCAGAAACCCACTTGAAAGTGAGCAGCCCGCTACAGTATGACTTGGGCTGTTGCCATTGGCTGCCGTCGAGTTTATCGACTCGCAGCCTGTAAAGACTGTGTATTCTCGACTTTACCTTCGTTCAGCGAATGCAAAATGCCGGCTGGAAAGCCAAAAGCAGCATCGGAGTTTGTGCGGCGAAACGAAAGACACGGCATATGCTAATCAAGCTGTTCACGAAAAGTATGAAGCATGAATGAGATTGTTGAAAACACTGAAGAAAGTTGATGCTGGACGAGATGAGGCGTGCACTCAAATAGTGGCCAGCCAATAAAAATTCGGTGCGTAGGAACTTGTTAACTCTATACCGAAATATGCCGGGCAGCCATTCAGACTTATCGTTGATGTTTCTTGCCGGATTGATTTTCGCTGTTGGGGCTATTACGAGAATACGTTTCCTCCTGAAAGAAAAGCTCCACACTGGACCATGTCCGCCACGCCGTCGCCGTCACCTTCGTCGCGCATATCTCCTGAACTCCCACGCTCGCAAAGTGAAATTCTCGAAGAGGCCTTGGGCATCGTCAATGGTTACGCCAAGAACATGCGAAAGTGTCTCGTTAGTGCCCTGTGCCTGCATGATTCGATTCACTGACAAGGCATTCGGATCGCCTCAATCTCGCTCGTATCGAATGAATAGGACCAAGCGGCGGTCATGGACGCTTTTCGCTACGCGTCACTGATGCTTGCCACTCTTCGAACTTCGTTGTTGACCCCCAAGAACTACTACGAGCTGTGTATGTGCTTGCATTTATTTGCCAAATTCCCGTGAGAGACCTCTTTTCAACTGATTGATACCTTTTTTTGAATTGCTCCAGATATGGCCATCTTTGACCAACTGAACGCGTACCTCGCTCAACATTTGTTCGATGCGCATGTTGCCAAAGTTCTGCGTCTTTCAGATTTGTACGAATTAGTTCAGTATGCAGGAAATATTGTGCCTCGTTTGTATTTAATGGTCGGTAAAAAGACTTTCGCATTGTCCTTAATTCCGGCGTTTCTTCCGCAGATTACTGTCGGCGCAGTTTACATGCGCGTCGCATCGACGACTGAATGGGCACTGGATGAGCCAACGCCGCCAGTTAAAGAGCTTCTGAACGATTTACTCGAAATGGCCAAGGGTGTGCAACATCCAACCCGAGGACTATTTCTGCGGTATTACCTTTCATCTATGACACGGGATTATATGCCAAATCATGCAGAGGACGGGTGGGTTTGGTACATTTTTATATTATATTAATTCCGACTGCAAGCAAAGGCCTCTCGGCAGTCTTGACACCTCCATCAACTTTGTCCTTCAAAATTTTATCGAAATGAATAAGCTTTGGGTACGGCTACAATATATCGGCCATTCCAGCGAGCGGGATAAGCGAGAAACTGAGCGAAAAGAGCTACGCGTGATTGTTGGAAGCGGCCTGGTGCGCTTGAGCCAGCTTGACGGTCTTGGGATCGTTGAATACAAAACGGTGACGATCCTGTGGGCTGTGTTGCTCTCGTTGATTGTTTGCATATTTCCACGCAGAAAGTGCTGCCAAGCTTGTTTGGTGAAATCGTCAGCTGCAAAGATCCGATCGCTCAGGAATACTTGATGGATATAATAATTCAGGTTCGCGGACTCTTTTTGTGGGAAACCCCCCCAAAAAAAAAACGATGTTTGCAGGTGTTCCCGGAAGACTTCCATTTTGGAACCCTTGATCTGATTCTTGCCGCAACCATGCAATTGACGAAAGTTGAAACAATCAAGCAAACCGTGTTGAACCTGATGGAAAGATTTGTTGCCTTTGAGAGTAGAGCTCAAGCGGAAGTGCGCCAGTCCCAGAACTCACTGGAAGGCACTCACGGTATACCAAACGATATTCCTTTGTTCGACTTGTTCTGGGAGCAGATTTTGGCGTTATCAGCGGTGCGTCTCCTTTGTGATTCAAGCTGAAATGAATGCGCATCCCAACAGAAACCCGACTTCAAAGTCGGAGATACTCTCGAACTTTTAGTTGCGGTAGAAAACTTATGTTTGAAAATATTTCCTGACCGGATGGATCGTCTTGACAAGATCCTCATCTTCGCGAAGGACAGCATTCTTGCCTCTAACAAGTAATTCCCCGAATCGCATATTTGCGTGGCTTATGAGGGTTTTAGATCTCTCGCTTCTTTCCCGAGCGATACGGTTGTTCTGAGGCTATTAATGGCACCATTGGAGGCGTATGAAAGTAACCCTCTGATATTCTTAAGTTTGCCTTCAAGTCAAACGGATGATCGTGATAGCGAGATACGAGACGATGACGGTCATGCCTATTGCGGAAGCTACACGGAGCTCTTGCGAATTCTTCCACATGCATTGCGACGAAAAATTGCAAATAGTTTTGCTCGCAGCGTCGTCAACGCCGGAACTTGCGGAGACGTGGATGGTGCAAAAGAGTTGAAAATCGCCACTCGTAATGCAGTCGAGGCAGTGTTTGGCGAATTATGCAGTGTTCTTGTCACCGACTGCTTGGACGGAAACGTTTTCGGCGCGTTCGCTGAGCGATTTGAAGAAAACGAGAGGTTGGTAGTTCCTGTGACCAGGCTTCAGAAGCTCGACTGGGAAGACATTGTTGAAGAGCAAAATTTGATGGCGCGAATGATTCATTTGGTAAGGAGCACCAATGACAGCCCTGATGATACGTTGGAGGTACGCTCGTTTCTGTCTTTATTTGGATTTCTTTGATGAGTTCGGCAGCTATTGGCAGTCCTTAGGCACCATTTGGGGACGGGTGGCGATCTGCGAATCCGATTTACTTTACCACCGTTTGTTCATGCATGCTTGTCTGTTGTTGTTGGCTTTCTGGGGTCTTGTGATTTGCTGGTTTGTTTTAAACCATCTAAATATGAGGTTACAGTTTTTTTGCAGGAATCAGATGTATCCACCAGAGTTCTTTCTCTATTCCACTTTATCACAGAAACAATATCTGCTTTAGCTCGCGCAAAATATGTATATTCGGATTCCGATGACGCGTACTTCGATGCTCCTCCTGGATTTGGGAAATTTTTGCCCACACCTGCTAGTGAATGTTTGCGTCTTTTCGTCGCGACAGCAGCGTGTGCGGACAGTTCTGGGCATATTGCGGCGGTTTACGAAATGCTTATACGGGCACTCGAGTGCTACGATGAGGCCGTAGGTGGAGGTTTGGGAGCTGGCGCAGACGCGCAGATTCTGGAACCAGTGATCGGTGCGATCGCGCGGATGGAGGTGTTTGGAACATGCAAAATCCGCCGACGGCAGGCTGCGGACGGCCGTGCTGACAACGATGCGAACAATGTTGACGACAGTGGATACGCGATCGTCGTTGAACGGCTTTTTGGATGCGTGCGCCGCCTCTTGCGCAAACAGGACCAAGCTCGTTTAGCTGCAAAAGTCGCTGCACTGTTTTGGCGGGCCAAGACCACGAATCGATGCTGGAGGGCACAACCAACCGAGAGTGCCGGCTCACCCACGGGCACTTGGGCCGAGGCCGACAGCGCCGTCGTGAAGCATCCGGAACTGTTCGGGGAGGACACGGCTGCAGCCACGACGCTTCTTGCCAACCACGGAGCCGATGGGGAAATTGTTGGTATGGTGCCGTTTCGTGACGGTGCAAGAGTTCTGGACTGTTTGCAAAGATCCATGTCGATTGCAAATTCCGTACTGGATCCGTCACTCCGGCTTTGTTTGTTTGTATTTATATTAGAGCAGTACTTGCTCTTCTATCACGTGAAGGTCGACTCGGTGAGTCATACTTTTTTTTTTCTTTTTTTTTCAACGGTTCAACCTAACAAATTATCAGATCTCCATGAGACACATCAGTTCTCTGATTGAACTCATACACACTAGCTTCTCAACGTATGAGGAAGCTGCTTCTAAATTTGCATCTGTCGCTCAAAAGGGAAGATCGTCCATTTTTGCGGTCCATCTACAGCACAGCAAGAACGAAGAAGCTCTCACAGACAAGGCAAAACGGCATTTTCGAAATATTCTTTCGCATTTGCAAAAACTGAACGCGCAAGAAGAATCTGTGATCGGTGGTGATGAAAATGTGGTGAGATATTGGCATCCTGTGAATTTGGGCGGCTTTTGACAATAAAAGGGCTTTTGAAAATCTCTGATCCAAAAATGATCTCCGGCACTTTGGCGAGGCTCCGCAACAAATACGTTGAAAGCAACATGGAGTTTCCCCAACACACGATCAACAGGAGGGGAACCATGGCAAAGGTGATCTGAAGCCGATTTCATTTCGTCTGAAATCTTTCTCGATTATTTCGACAGCTGATGGAAGTAAAGACGGTCGGAATGGTAACACAGGAAAACAGTCACCCATCAGGATGATAACAGCGATTTCCAGATTGGGGGAATTGCCTTTCTTTTTAATAACATGACTGGTCCGGGAATCCCACAAATTCCAGCGATTTTTCAGCAGTCCGGATGGTTTCCCGTCACAATCGTGTCATTTGCATTTATGGCGATATCAACACTCACGTCACTGTTTACTGTTGAAGCCATGCAGACATTGCCGGGCAATCAGCATTTTCAGGTGCATTTGACTTTCACAATTATTTATTTTGTCTTTTTGTTTCTGACAGCTTTCGGGCATTTTTTGCCTTTGTTCCTCCGGATATTTAGGGCACAGTAGAGTTTGCTACCCTCGTAAATTTTTATTTTGGTCCCATCGCGCATGGCTTCGGGCAAATATTTCTGTACGGCAACCTGATGGCGCAGGCCGTTTCCTCCATCGCGATGTCATCGCAGGTTCGTCAACTGAATTTCCGAATGCCATCATCATCATCATCATCATCATCATCATCATCATCATCATCATAAACCGGCCACAAAGACAATCGACAATATGATCGCGAGCGGACTGAATCAAACTTGTGGAATTTCCATCAGCGCGGCCGGCCTGACTCCAACATGCGCGCACATGAATTCCAACTCGGGATTCTCGCCCTTTGGATCAAAGTGCAAACCCCCCACGTTTTTTTTTCACGTCTGCCAGAGCGAATGTCCTAATGAAGTTGGATGCACTTTTTTTTCTTTCCCCCTTTTGGTTTTTGTTTGATAGATACATGCTGGTGTCTTTTGGCTCGTTGGCAACTTGTCTGGCGGTTTTGCCAATAAGCATTGCGTCTTTTGGGGAAAACATTAAGATTCAGATTGGTTGGTGAGCGCTTTGATCGAACCTCGACGGCAACTAGTTCGCAGCCAGCTTTGTTCTCAACTGCCTGATTTTTGGTTTTTGGCTGATTTCCGCGTGGATCAAAGGACCGACGCGGTCGAATGAACCCTTGATTCAACGATCTGTCGCGATACCAAATCTCATTGGAATTGTCATGATGAATTACCCATTTGTCGCCAGTGTGCCCTCCTGGATAAATCTGAAGGTTGTGATACATCCGACGGTGTGGTGACGGTTTACAAATAACCAGAGAAACACGGTCAACGCGCAAAACACTTTGTGGATATCCACCGGAGTAGCAACATTTTTCTACGTGATCATTGGACTCTTGAGTAATTCGTTTTCAATTTGACTGTCGAGCTGACTGATTGCAGCCGGCATGGCATATTCCGGTATTGAAAACTCAAATTTGGTTGCCGTCTTCGAAGCCAGCGGAAGTATTTTAGACCGGGTCTCTGGCTACTTGTTCTCGCTGCTGATTCTGATACCTTCGATTCCAATGTTTTTTGCAATATGCAGTAACAATCTGACGCAAAACTTTTCGATCAATTCAAGTATCCAGTTTTTTTTTTCTTTCTTCTTTTGGTTCTTTTTTTATTGTTATTATTTGCGGTTGTCTTGGGCTTTGTTTTCTTGCGTCAGTCGCCGTGAGTCACACAAACTATAAGAGATCGCCGTGTTTCTTTCGCATGTCGTTCCGTGGCTCGTCGCTATCCCGGTGTCCGCTGGCGAATATCTGACGTTCTTCAACGTGTTCACTTCTCTGGTCTTTGTGTCCACAGCAAATTTCATTATCCCGCTGATAGTGTACATTCAAGCCTGTGGATTTCGACAGGCGTACAACAACACAAGAGGTTTAGTGCGAGATTGATGAACTTTGTAAATATCCTTACCTGTTGTGACAGTTCTGACCGAAAATCAACTGAAGATACTGAAAGCTGTGCATTACCAATCGAAAACAATCAACACATTCATCGACAATTACGATGCAATACGAAACGCTATAGGCCACTTGAAGATGAGCCGCAACCCGAGCCAACGGACGTTCGCCACCTCAGCAAGCAAAGTACCCGGAACTTTCCGCCGTCTGAAGCCACTGCAGTTTGTGGAACAAACCGAAAACACGAGCTCGAACGCAACAGGGCTTGAGACGCGTGAGCCAAATGCAATGGTCGAATGCCCACCCAGCAAATGCAAAAGCAGCCCAACTCAACCACTGCAGTCTTCCGAAACGTTGGCCGCGAGCCTGCCTTGCCTGACCATCAGCTCGGAAGACTGTGCCAAAAGCGAACGCGGGCCCGATGATTCGGCATCACGCGACGAGTTGTCGAAAACGCTTCGAAACGCAAACGCCACAAAACCCATTCGATCCTCGCCAAGTTTGGAAAACGAGATTGCGAACGCCAGTAGTAGCGCGCTGTGCGAAGACACAATCAAAATAATCGCTTCCATCGAGCCGTATCTGCTGGAGGATGTCCCGGATCCACTTGCGCCACCATTTGATGCTCTTGACAAGTCGGGGGAAAATGACAGAGTCATGTCCGCTGAGCACTTTCTGGACGTTCTGGATTCGACAAAAACCCGATCAGCGAGATCCACGCCGAATACGAATCCAGCTTCTGATTCACCCAACATAAAGTTGCATCCTTCGGGAGGTATTTCAAGCTGCAAAGATGGCAGCAGGAATTCTCCAGCAAGCAAATTGGGAGAAAATGAATTGCTGACAATCTCGCGAATGAACTCATCAAACCAAAAATCATCTGATTGTGTGTCCATCGCCAATAGTCAGAAGTCTGCAGTTTCATGCAAGGTATCCGTGTCCTTCAAAGATCAGTGTTCTGCAACCAACACTGGAAGTTGCTCACGGGGACCGAATACAAATCAGAATAGTCTGGATAGAGAAAAAAATTGCGCGCAAGTAGCAGAATTCAGAAATTCGAATTTTCCTGTGCAGACCGACTTTGTGAGTCCGCCGTTTTCGGCGCTTCCGAAGTGGATGGGGGTGAGCGGACGGTTCATTGCCTTGACTTGTCTGCTGCTCTCCAGCGTTGCTAGTATTCTTGGTCTCATCTCCCTGCTTGGGTTGCACGATTGACATTGAGGAAGGTTCCGTCGTGGTTAGATTGATGACAAATGATGCCTTTTTTTTTTTTTGTTTTTGTCCTTTTTCAGTTCAGTAAAACGAAACATAATGGGCGAGCGATGTTTGTCGCGTCAAACAGACTGTGTCGCCGCCCAATAATTCTCGCGTGCCGTTTGGCAGTGTGTTGGAGCTGTCATACGAAGCAGTTACTTGCGATTGTCGCGTCGCGGGCCTCGGTTCAGTGGGGCGGCAGAATTTCTCTGTTGAGTGGGACTTCCACTCTCATCAGCAGCGTCCAATCAAGCAAACACGCGTTGTGCTTGGACTATTCTCAATGGGCCATGCTTTGGCGGCACGAGGTGCTGTGCCTCGGTGCTTGGAATCTGCAGAAGACGCGAGATGGCAGAGGAGGAACTCATCGGCTTGTCCTCCATTACGGCGTCCTCCCAGGACACTGCTGACGGCTGCGCGGTGAGCACGGCATGCGCACCGACCAACGTGAAGCAGATTGCCCCCGGTGACATAAGTTGGCATCTCAATATGTGGCAGACGCCGAAGGACTCGACCTGCTCAAACCAATGGTCTTCCCTCTCGACCCATCCACCGGGTTATTAATTTAAAATCAACCCGAAGGCTCGTTGCGGACTGGTCGGCAGTCGGCCTCTTTTCAGTTTCGTCGTTTTCCATCCTCTACGGGCCTTTAGGGTACACGTTCGACGGTGAGTGCTTTCACGAACACAGCCCCAAAAAATTATTGACGTCCGATTCTCCACTAGGACAGCGACTTCTGCATGTCGTTACCTTGATTAACCCTATTACGCAGACCACTCTGGAAGCTAGCAAGCTTGGTTTCATCGAATGCACGTCTGCTCCTGTAAACGACAGTCTCTCCACTATTCGCTACGACACATGTAGCTTTCAACAATCATTGGCGCCCTTGGGAACCTTCGACAGCTGGGGTGGTGTGAATTTTACGTGGGAGCTTTCAATTGATTACCGCCACCAGCAAGATCAGCAATATCAGTGCCAAATGAACGTTAATGAAGTGAGGCTTTATTTTCATACTTTAAGTAAAACAAATAATTTTCAAAGATTACTCTGTATGGCAATCAGACGTCTGCAGCAACCTCAGGTAGTGCAAGTTCGAAACTAGGAGTTGGTGGAGTCGTTGCAATCACCTTATGTGCTTTGGTAACTGTGTCGGCCGTAAGCATATGGTGCATCCGTCAGCATAACTTGCGGCGGAGGCAAATGCATGGGCGGTATCTAGTACTGTCCAATTAATTCCCTGTTGAAAATACATACAATAAACATTATTTCCCGAAACATCTCAAACTTTCAGATAAAAGTTCAAGAGTGCGTCCATAAAAAAATGCGTGACATAAATATCATTTTTTGAAGTAAAATTCGATGAACTGCTTTTTTTGTTGTCGGAACAACGGGTCTTTTGCCAAACAATGGCTGAAAACACAAGTCACACACTCCCCGCAGTTCCGCAATATATTTCCCCAACATGCCGGATACTATCGTTCTGCTTGCTAGGGGTTTCTCTCATTTTCTGGATCGGCGAAAGCAAAAACAGACACCTGCCGACGAAGATCTTGTTCACACCCGTAAACATCTGCCTTCTTACAATGGATATATGTCTCATTTTCAACTATTTTGTTGAGTCTTTGGACACGGTCTTTGCGCCAATGCTTCAGTCCTGGTTGAACGGAGTTTTTTTGAGCGTATATGCCGGTTACAGCTACTTCAGATCAGTGTCAATTGTTCAAGAAAGATTTCCGTTCTTTGCAAGATATTTTGCCGGATTTATAGTGGTTTTTATTACTTTGCAATTGTCGTCAGGAATGTCTGCGTCGATTAATGCGATAATTACAAATGGCAAACCAGAACTGTTATCATTTTTGCAATTCTGGCGTTTCAACTTGGTATCGCGGGATTCGCTGCTGCAAGTTTGTTGGATTTGATTTTCCTGTCGCTGTTCGTCAACCATTTGAGTTCCACGGCTGTTGCGGACCAGGTTGATGTCCGCTTCAAAATTGTGTCTAAGTACGGAATTGTGGCAGTGCTGTTCAGTCTTCTTAGCAGTACGCTCTTTGTTGTTTACTTTGTGACACTGGAGGAGGACTGGTATTTCGGCGTGCTGCTCTGTTTCTCGGGAATCCTGTTTGCGCTTGGCGCCATGAAAGCCGCATTGAACTGCGACAGCATGCAGCGGGCCAGCAAGATTGACAGCTTTGATTGGAAGCGAGTGCTGTCGGCCGAGAAGCAGTGATTTTCCCTCCCTCAACCAAAAACATGAAGTCCGCGCCGCGCTCGTTTGCCGCCGCGCCCACCTGCGCCCGGTGCGCGAAGGCCGTGTACATGGCCGAGCAGGTTTGGGCGTGCATGCCGGCTTCCGCTGGTACTGATGACGCTTGCCCAGACGACTGGGCCCGGCGGCTTCTGGCACAAACAGTGCCTCACCTGCAAGGAGTGCAACCGCAAACTCGACTCCACGAACCTTACTGAGCGCAGCAACGAGGCCTACTGCAAAACGTATCGCTCTCCACGTTTCCGTTCTGTGTCACCCAAATAACAAAACACAAACAAGCTGTTATGCGAAACTCTTCGGCCCCAAAGGTAACGCCCGTGCATTCTGCGCAATGTAGACCACCATGCTGACGCGTGGTGTGCTCGTTTTCAACATTTTTGTTTCTCACCAACAAGGTTTCGGCTTCGCTCAGCACACCCTCGACTCGACGATTACCGACGAACAGCGCTTCTTTCCTAAAGATGCGCCACCGCAGCCGTCATATGCGCCGTCTAGCGACGCGGGACGCATCTCTGGTGCCGCGTCAGAACCGCCCGCCCCCGTCCTGCCTTCCGCCGTGAGGACGGCCGCTATGTTCGAGGCTAAGGCGAAGCTCGCAAGCGCTGCAGTTGCTGCAGGCGGATGCCCAAAGTGCGGGAAGCAAGTCTATTTCGCCGAACAAATAATTGGGCCGGGCGGTGTGAAGTACCATAAGACGTGTTTTCGGTGCACGGACTGCGGAAAAGGTGCCAATTATCGCATCATTCGCGTCGTCTCATTCTCGTCTCAACAGGTTTGGACGCAACTACTTTGGCAGAAAAGGACAACGTGCTTTTTTGCAAAACCTGCCACACAAAGAAGTTTGGTCCCAAAGGATACGGCTTTGGGGTTGGCGCCGGAACTCTTGCGTTTACACAATAACACCAACACGAGAATGGAGAAATCTTTGTTCGTTAAACCGTGGCAAAAGACACCCGCCATCCCAACAATAAATTCAAGAAAGATCTTCTGAAAAATAGAAGACACCCGCGCTGCTGATCACTGCTCATTGCTTTCTGAAACCGTGATGCCAACTTTTTCAGCTTCGTTAATGGACAGCTTTTTTGACGCCTCTGACATCCACTTGTAAACTCGCTCGTACACCATGAATGTAATTGCCTGCCCTGGTGCAACTCTCAGGACACGCGGCGTTGTGCCTTTGTAAAATGCTGTCCAGCCCTCATTTTTAAGAATGCCCGTTGTGACCGACACAAATCGCACCCATCCGCTCTCCTTTGATGGATTCTTTTGAATGCGAGTTTTGATGACATCGATGGGTGCGTTGAAAAGCGGTCCGCATGCGCCGGAAACAAAGCCCATGAGCAGATGTTGGTACGCCGGCAGAGTGTTGTTGTTGCCCTGTGCCTCTTCGAGGTTCTTTTTCAATAGCGAATAAACAGTAAAATTTGCAGCTTGGTTTGTTGCTGGAAAAAAGACAAGTCAGACTGCCTGTTATCATCAAACGGCAAGTGAAGGCATTCACTTACATTGACGAAGCGCTGTTAATGCGACACCCTTATAAAGGGACCCAAACCCTTCTTCTTTGATCATGACATAAGCACAATGCGGGGCATTTCTGTATTTGGGTACATCCAGCGGATCCGTCATTGAGTGTCGTTGAGCTTGCAGACGAATCTTGATGACATCCATGGGAGTTACGACGAGAACCGATTCGGTAACACCAGCACCCAGACCAGCTTAAAAAATGTTAGGACGCGATATACGAGTCAAAATTCAACGGATACCCAGGAAGATCATTGCCGAGCTTGTTGCGCCAGTATTTTTGTCAGCCAAGAGCCCCTTGTAGTACTCAAACGATGAAAATCGAATTGCCATTTTTGGAATAATGCCGCCTAGAACGGCACCCAGACCCTTATAGAGCGAGAAGAACCCTTCCTTTTGGACAATCTGGACACCCACTTGCACAAAGTTCGCCTTTGCCTGATGAAAATGTTGATGATCAGTGGTGACAGATGTTCACGCGCCACCGAAACCGCCCACCCATGTGAACAAAAAACACAAAAACACAGGGTACGGTTTAACAAACCTTCTGGGCTGAAGCGGCAGCACTTGCTCCCAATTTGCTGGCACGCTCACCGCGTAGTTGCAGACGCACTTTGATGGTGTCGAGTGGGTGGCAGGTCAGAGCCTCACAACAACCAGCGACTCCGCCGGCGAGCAGATGGATGGCCAGGTTCTTTTTAGGTGGTGCAGGCTTCTTGGACGCGGGAGCGGCCTGGCTAGTGACGGCGGCAGTGGCTGCGGTTGGTTGAGACATCTTTGCGGACCCGGAGTTTCCGATGATTCTTCTTGTTTTCTAATTGTTCGTGAATGTTTTATTATTCTGAATTTCGTCCACTTGCACATGGCCCATATTCGGGTGCCGTCGGGAACACTCGGAGTCGGGCGGGCCCGGGGGGCGCGACTGCCACTGGCTGACAAATGCCACCTACACACATTCATGCATTCTGCCCATTATTCTGATCTTATGACACGTCCACCCTATCTATCCTGTGCCCCGCCGCCGTCCCGATGATGCTACCGCCAGCGACAGGCGCGTGATTGCTGCGTCCTGTTGTTCCACGCACGCTTGCACACGCGTCAGCGCCATCTTGGCCACTTGCAGCCACTGCTCGCGTTCGTTCAGAGTCTGGTGCATTTCTTCCACTGTTGCCATTGTGCTTGCGATGTCTGGGATAGCATTAGTACCTTCGGTTGAAGCGGCTGCAGTAGCTGTCGTGGTTGAATTGGTCGGGATGTGTGGTGCCTGGTATTTGGGCGGGATGTCCAACGACACCGCTTCGATCCCCGAGTCTTTGGCCACTTTTGCTCCTAGAACGGAGATCACCTGCTGGTTCGCCTCTATCTGCGCTTCACACTTTGCAATCGCTTTGATATATCCCTGAAGCGATCCGGTTCGCGCCTTGATCAACCTGAGGGTCCGATCTCGCTCTGCCTGCGGTCCGCCTTCGCTCTGAGGTTGCCCAATCAAAGCCAACTGTGCCCCCGCAGCTTGACTGGTTGCCGCATCTGATGCTGCGGCTCCTGCCTTGGGAGCAATAATCCCGGCGTCCAGTACCGCCGCAACTCCCAGATTGCTGATGTGCTCAAACCGCACAGGGCCAAGGTTGGTGCCGCCGTACCAGCGCGAAACCACCACTATGCAGTCGCAAGCGCCAGCATCGCGCAACGCAACCCACAGCCGGCGTCCCGCACCGTCTTCGCCATCGTCCTCCCACCCGTCATCCACAATGTAGTCGTCAGGGCGCGAGCCATCGCGTCCACTCACAGGCTTCAGAAACCGCCAGGCATGTATGTTGTGCGTCGCAGACGCAAAAAGGGGAACCGTAGCGAGCACCGCTTGCACCGCAAGCACTTCGCGCCGCGTTCGTATCCGCGCAGTGTGTGCGATGAATCGGCTTCGACGGTCCAACACCTCGTGCGATAACCGACGCAGCGGCGGTGCCGATGCTGCCAGGTATCTGTTTCGCTCCACTTTGGACTTCATAAGGAATGAGAAAGCGTTGTTGTCGATGCGGTTGGTGCTGTTGATGTTGCCGCTGCTTGCAATGCTCGCGCTGATGAGCGGCGGTGCGCTGCTTGCCTTGGACTCGTTGGGCGGCTCGTCATCCTGCTCGCGCTGTCTTTTCATTGAAAAACATGAGCTCAGTTCGTGTCCCAAACAACCACCTTCCGCGCTCGTCATGGCTGACGGGTGTTGCACGCCCGCCCCTGCGCTCAACCCGCCCTCCGGAAAGGCCCTCGTCGCGTCGGCTGAATCCTCGCACCGGCACTGTCACGCCACCGCCACCAGCAGTTCAACCTGCAACAACAACGAGTGGTGGTCTTGTCACACCTTCCACAACATCGAAGTCTGATGTGTCCCGTGGGGGTAGGCTTCGTGCAGCTATATCGCCCGTTCTAAAACCGGGCGACAGCGATGGAGGGCAATTGAAGTCGACCGCAGCAATAAGGACGGCGACGGCGGTTTGGAACGCAACTGACTTTTTGGATGACGAAGCTGCCGCGTCCGGACGGCCCATGCCGCCGGAGATTGAGCTGTTACACTTTGGTGGCGTGTTTGCCCAGCATCGACAGACACAGGCACAGCAGTGCCGGCAATCGTTGACGGGAAAGCCACATGAAAACGATGACAATGATGATGACCGGACAACAGCAGGATACAACTCACACGAGGAAGTACGGGCGGATAAATCTGGAAAAAGGCGATGCGATGGAGGATCTCATGGTGCTGACCAAGGCCATGCAATCTCTTCTGGACCCATATTGTGCGTTCCCGCAACACCTCCGAGACAAGTGGTTGATCCCACTGAAAAGTTAGACGAGAATTGGCGATGTCAGAAAGGGGACCTAAACCGACAACAGCATCAACAGCAGTCGCAACGTGCATATTTCGCGGGTCCTTCTGATACTCCCACGCGGGCAAAGAAACGCGCACGACACGTAAACGACGGCAACAACGACGGCCGTGGTAATTTGTACATTCTTCAGCATGACGACGGCCTGGAACACACGCCGTCTCGAACGCGTTTGCTCGCACTTGGGAGTCAGCAACAGCGATGGCCGCGGCGGCGGCGATTGCTGAGCTCTTCGTCACCAGACAGTGGTGGCAGGTGCGGCAGCGGCGCGGGGGAGTCCTCCGGATCGGAGATGATCGACACACTACATTCTTATATACGCAAAAAGCGGCAGGATACTGCGTCGCTTCTGCGGCGGCTGCAGGAGGTGGAGCAGGGGCTGCGGGAGCGGGAAGTGCAGATTGACCGACAACAGAAGCAGCTCACGCAGAGCCAACAGGAGTGCGCGTTCCTGCGGCAGCGAGTGGAGCAGATGCAGCGGGCGGACGGCGGAGGCGGGGCGCTGTGCGCGGGATGCGGAATGGCGGCTTGGTGATAGCGCATTTCTTCTTGGAGAGATCTTTTCAGATTTTAATAAGAAAGCGGGCAAGGGAGCGAGGATCAAAATAGAAACTAACCAAAAACAAGAGACGACTTGTGCCACAAATGACATCCTACCAGCGCACTGGGCCGCGCCCCGCCGTGGGCAGATACTACGGCTTCGACCACCTGACCTTCTGGTGCGTGTCTGTGTGTCCTGTGTGTCGTGCTTGTGCCTGTGCCACTCGACAAGGACGAGGGCGTCTATGCGTGTCGTCTTCCCCCACTCACCCACCCACCCCCGCGTCCCCACGCTTCCCCCCCACGCTTCCCCACCGCCCTACCCCCGAGTGGCGCGTACTCACTGCCCTTCCATCCAGGGTCGGAAATGCCAAGCAGGCGGCTTCCTACTACGTCGCACGATGTGGGCCACCCTCGCCTCTTCACTAACTGTGACATCTGATACAATCAATTCCGCAGTCGGCTTCGAGCCTCTCGGATACAAGGGTCTCGAGACGGGCGAACGCCACATTGCTTCTCACGTAGTCAAGCAGAACGACGTCTATTTCATCTTCCAGTCTCCCCTCAATCCAAAGTCTGCGGCATTTGATGCTTTCACAAGGTGTTGATTCATCCTCGTGCTATTCTTTTCTTAGCGATCTGTTTTCCCCTCCCATCAGCGCACACGGAGATGCATGCAAAGATATTGCATTCACTGTCGACGACTGTCGCGGCATTTGGCAAAAAGCCGTCGATAACGGCGCCAGAAGCGTGCGCGCACCACACGAGCTCACTGATGAGAATGGCACTGTCGTGCTAGCCACTGTGGCGACAGTTGGGTGTCTCCCTTATCCCGCCCCTCTTATGATCTTTGTGTGGCTTGCGCCTTCTGTTACTAACTCTCGAAAAAATTTTCGTTTCCTTCCGATCTCCCAGTATGGTGACACCGAGCACACGTTTGTTGAGCGCAAGAACTACAAGGGTCCATTCCTACCGGGATTTGCCTCCGTGGCGCAGGACCCATTATGCAAGCTACTCCCTCCAACCAATGTTGTCTGCGTCGACCACTGCGTGGGCAACCAGCCTGACGATCAGATGATTCCCGCCAGCACTTTCTATGAAAAAGCACTTGATTTCCACCGCTTTTGGAGTGTCGATGATTCGCAGATCCACACCGAGTATTCGGCATTACGGTCAATAGTGATGGCCGATTTTGATGAAGTTATCAAAATGCCTTTGAATGAACCTGCCGCTGGAAAAAAGAAGTCGCAGATTCAGGAGTATGTTGAATACAACAGTGGTGCTGGTGTTCAACACATTGCCCTCCGTACAAATGACATTGTCACTACTGTTTCAAACTTGAAAACCCGAGGAGTTGAATTTTTAACTATTCCATCGGCTTACTATGAGAATCTGAGAATCAGATTGAAGAGTTCCAAATGCAACGTTGTTGAAGATTTGGACAAGCTCGAAGCCTTGAATATTCTAGTGGACTTTGACGACGGGGGTTACTTGCTGCAGATCTTCACTAAGCCTGTTGAAGATCGACCGACACTATTTCTTGAAATTATTCAGCGTGCAAACAATGGTTGGCATCGGTTGTTTATATTCATGAAAGTTAAATTTTTATATATAGACGGATTCGGCGCTGGCAATTTCAAGGCCTTGTTTGAAAGCATTGAAATCGAGCAGGCAAAGCGTGGAAATGACGTTGACTACACTCGCACATCTTGTGCGTGAAGAGGACCCCTGAAAAATTTTTTTGATGAAAGTCATTTATTGATGTTGAAAAAAAATGTCGAAAGGCCTCTGTTTCTCGCGCATAAATGATATCAGACTGATAGAGCGGCCTGTGGAGTAACTCCGGGAGGAATAGCCCTGTCCTCTTTCTCTCGCTTGGCCAAATGGTACTTGTCCGACCATTGGACAAGGTTAACTTTGTCTGGAATATAACTCTTTCGTCATGACTTAGATTGCCATCAAAATTAACACAAACCAGCAACTATTGTTGTGTAGTACTTGCCGTCCTTCTCCGAGTGCTCCACCCTGCCGTCAACCGCCACAATAGCGCCGGGGGCGAGGGCTTTGCTCTCAAAAACCCACTTGCGCGGGCGCCCAAACAGCACCACGCGGTGCCACATCGGCTTGCTGTTCATCCAATCGCCGGACTCGGGCGAGCGCACGCGGGTCGACGTCGCAATGCTGAAGCTGTACGCCGCGCGCGCATCCCCCGCGCGCGAAGTGTATTCTGTCGGCTCACCCACGTACCCCACGCGCCCCACCAATACCGCACGATTCGTCGACGCGAAATCTGTTCCAATTTGGTTTGATTGTGCTGCTGCGTAAGCTTTGCGTTCTAAGACAAAGGGGAAGAAAGCCCGCTGGGTTCATTGAACTGCACCCTGAAGTGATACCCCGTATAAGCGAAGAAAAAAAAAATCGACTGCACACAGGAGACCGCCGACTCAACTCTTTTGAACATCGACAGAAAGTTCGAACTCGGCGGCAGCGCGAATGCAGTTGTTAGTTTCATTTTTGAATTTCGTCCCGCGGGTTGTGTGCTGTCTCGTTTGCTGTTTGCTTCTAATTTTTATTTGGTGCTTGGTGGCCAAATTTATCCTCCTTCAAAGTCATTTTCCGATCGTGTCGATCTGAAGAAATTGGCGTGGTACCCGTTGAGACCCGTTCATAATCTGCGGCAAACCGTCCCTGATTCAAGGGCACAAGCCAATCGCATCACATTCATCATCATCCTGAAACAGCTGCTTTCGACTTTCAACTTCTCTACAGTTCCTTTTTCTTCAGAGAGTCCAGGAAATGTTCCTTCAAAAGAAACATTTCCTGGACTCCCTGAACACTAGAATTTGAACGAATAAATTTTGCTGGGTTACTACGAAGTATTCAGTATTAAATCAAAATTCGATGCTTTATTTTTGATCAAAGAAGGACAGTTTGGCTTTCGAACGTTTTAATCAGACCACTATTTTCAGTCAAGTCTGCGTGTTCCAAGTCAGGTATTGCCAGAAGCTCATGCGGCACAGGGCCACATAGCATATTTCCATCCAATCGCAACCATCGCATATTTCGCAACATACCAATGTTTTTGGGAATCCAACCATCAAGTTGATTGTAGCACAGAAACAACACTACAAGTCTTGAAAGATGGCATATTTCGTCTGGGATTGCACCGGACAGTCTGTTCTCGGACAGCACGAGTTTCTGAAGCATCACAAGGCGTCCAATCTCGCGCGGAATGCGTCCGCACAGGCGGTTACGCGACAAGTCCAGCCGCACGAGACTCGCCGCGACGGCGCCAACGCACAGCGCGACGGGGATCTCCCCGCACAGCGCGTTCTGCGACGCGTCGAGCCCGCGGAGGGAAACCAGCCCGCCCAGCGCGCTCGGGATCGCCCCCACAAGCGCATTGCGCGACACGTCCAGCTCCTGCAGCGTTCCCAGCGCCCCGAGCTCCGCCGGGATCGTGCCCCCCAGCTTGTTCGCTGCCAGATTCACGTGCCGCAGCCCGCGCACACGCCCCAGAGCCGCTGGAATCGTCCCAGTGAGGTTGTTCAGCGACAGATCAATCCGCTCCAGCGTGGAGATATTTGCTATTTCGGCCGGGATCGGGCCCGTGAGGGATCTGTGTGTGCGTGTTAGGATAATTGATTTTAACGTGGTGTCAACAATAACCAAAACAACAACAAATAGCAACAATAAATCCTAGCTATGCACCTGTTTACGATGTGGAATCCCGTGAAGTACGTAAACTCGCCGACCTCCCTCGGGAGCCGCGCATCCACGAGCGTGAGGTCCCCCCAGCTCAGGTCCGTCCACCCGGCGGCCTTCAGCACGCGCACCACGTATTCCGCGCACAGCGACGGGTACGGCGGCGGGAATTTGAAAAACAGCTCGTCAAATTCGCGGTTGGATGCAAAAAACTCGGTCGACGGCGTTATGAATTTGCGAAGACTCGTCGCCGCAAAATGCTGGCTTGACAGACACGCGCGGAGGTACCGCGACAAGCGTTGCATTTGCAGCGTCGCCTTCGGACGCAGCCAGCTGAAAATTTGAATAATCAGCTCTGGTGGCATTTCCGAAATTGTGGGCCGATGCGCTTTGCGCTCGTGCTGATTTGAAACTTTTATTGCCGTGAAACCGGCATGATTTTCGGTGAACTTACGACTTCGCAAGCTGCGGCTGCAGTTTCTCCAATATGCACGCGCTCAAGTGGCCCTGACAGAATTGTGTCGTTCTCAAGCAAGTTGACTTTGGAGTCTGCAGCTGATTGCTGCATCGTCGCACATTTGTTTTCTTGGTTCATCTGGAAATGTTTTTTTCCCACGCGAAAAAATTCCTTATCATTTTTTTTTGTTTATTCCACATCATCTTGCAAGGTAAACAAATGCGACTCGAAACTGAATTGAACAAAGTTATTACCGCATAAATCGGCCTTTACTAGTGACGGGAAGGAATGATCAAAGTTGTTGGGGATACTGCCCTCAAGCTCGCAGTTCCTTAGAAGTAAACATTTCAACATGGAGCAGCCACCCAAATCCGGGGGTATACTTCCACCCAGACAGTTGTCGCTCAGATTCAAGTATTCAAGCTTTTTCAAATTGCCAAAAGATGCGGGAATGCCTCCGACCAGCTTGTTCTGGGCGAGAGACAGTTCCTCCAGGTTAGTCAGACGCGAAAGGGCCGGATTGATTGCGCCCGCCAGCTGATTGGCGTCTAGAATGAGAACCTTTAGTCGAACTAGCGATCCAATTTCGTCCGGAATGGACCCAGTGATGCGGTTTCCCTTCAAATGCAGGTATTCAAGCCTACCAAGCAAGCCCACGCTGGCGGGCAGTGGGCCCGTCAGTGAGGTGTGCATAACGGTGAAGCTCTTGATGCACGACAAACGCGCAAGCGCGTCATGCGGCAGCGCCACGTCAGCGAGGGTCAAGTCGCTCCAGTTGAGGTCCGGGTCCTCGAATTGCGCGAGCAGCGCGCCGAGACAGTCGGCGGCCACGCAGGCGTAATGCGCGGGGAAGCAGAAGAACAGCTCGTCGACAAGCGTGTTGCTCAGGTAGAAGCCCGGCCCGCGCGCGGCCAGGAAGCGTCGCACGTTTGTGCGCGCAAACGACGCCGACGACACCACCGCGCAGAACGCGCGACACACGCGCCGCAGCACCAGCGCGCGCTTCGGAGGCACCCACGACAGCACTAGCGCGAGCAGCTCCGGAGGCAGCGTTAGAAGCGGCATTGTCCTGTTGCAGCTGGGGCGTCTCGGACGCTTGAAGTCTCGAAGCGGCCTCAAATAATATTCGCTCGATCGATCGCGATGGACATCGTCGACCTTGGTGCGTTGCGCGTCCCTTCCTGATCCTCGCTCGCCGCGCCGCCCGTCCCCGCTCGCGTCTCTGCGTTGCTCGAGTTCGTGTTGCCCGCTGACATCTTCCCGTTGCTTCCCCGCAGTGTTCTTCGAGAAGCAGGAGGGCCAGCTGTGTGCCCAGCACGCCCTCAACGCCCTCCTGCAGGGACAATACTTCACTGCCGTCGACTTGAGCCAGATTGCTAGCGACTTGGACGACCAGGAGCTTGCGGTGGAACGCTCCCTTTAAGCGCTCTCCATCATTCTCATTTCATCAAATCCAGACTCTCGACGAGTCATCGCGCGCGAAGTTCTCGTCCCAAAACTATGATGACTCGGGGTTCTTTTCTATCCAAGTTATTCAGAACGCCTTGGCGGTGTGGAACCTCTCGCTGTCACCGCTTGCGAGTCCGTCGAATGCCGCCGCAAAGGCCGATCCGGCTTCGCAATCAGCGTTTATTCTGAATTTGAACGAGCATTGGCTGACTCTTCGAAAGTAAGTAGTGCCTCAACCGTGATGATTGCGACCCTGACTTGAATCAGGTTCGGAAATTCTCGGAATCGATGGTACAACCTGGACAGCACGACATCGGGCCCGACTCATATCAGTGAATTTTATCTGCAAGCGTTACTATCGCAGCTTTCTGCTGAAGGATATTCCATCTTTGTTGTGTCAGGAAGCCTTCCAATGTGCGACGCAGATGCCTATGCGGCCGCGTATCCCATCCCTGCCCCTGTGACACAAGTGCGTAAAGAAAGCCGCAATGAAAAAGATGGAACTACAACGCAGAAGCATGTTCCCTTCGGCGGACGTGGATACTCGCTCACAGAAGACTTTGACAACGGGGAACTGGATTTGCAAAAAGCTATTTCCATGAGTCTCGAGCCCGCAACTGTGTCCACAAACAAGCCCGCCGAAACTGATGCGGATATGGTCCGGCGTAAGCGACTGGAGGCTTTGGCCAGGCGAAATGCATGATTGGTTTGGTTTCTTGCCGTTGAGAAATCAAAAAGTACTCGTTGCAAAAGACTGTAATAAAGCCAAAAGGGAGAAAAAACGGATGTTTCGCAGGAGAACTCTGCAAATCTTTGATTTCTTTATTTGTCGTAGCAGCTCGCGTGATAATCGGATGCTGAGTGATGATGCATCTTATTTCGGCCATTGCACCGTTGTTTAAAAGTGACCTTGGTGGAAGGAAAACTTTTCAAGCAAGTATATTTATGGGTTTAAATTAGTCTTGATTGGAGTGGTAAAAGATGTGTTGGAGGGAATAAATAAAATTCAGGCAGTTCCACATCGCGCGCAGGACAATGACCCGTTCACAAAGAATAAAAATTCTTGAACCAGGCTTCTCCTTCTGAAAATTGCCTCTTGGCCTCAGAGACAAGTTGCTGGATCTTTTCTAGACAATGCTCAGTAGACAAAGGCAAAGGATTGCCTTTGTCATCAACTTTCCGCCCGTAGTTCTGAATCTGCTCGCAAGTGGCCCTGAGCTTCTTCAGCCCAACGGCAGCCGAAGAACCCTTCATGAAATGGCCCAAACGCCCCAGCGACGCCATGTCCTTTTGTTCCCTACATTAGTTTTTGGGGGAAATTTATTTTAGGAAAGCGCTGCAATTTCTATCGTCAAGCAACAAGGGCTTTACAGGCTTTCCGACATTTCGGCAAGTGTGGTCTGCCCCTGCTTGATGTACTCTACCGCGATACCGCGGCTGAACTCGTGGTCGTCGCCATCGTCCATCTCGAGCAGCTGATCAAAGATCGCGCCGTCAATTATGTCTTGATAGTCGGGCATTTTTGATTTTCCGCCGCTTTTTAACGAACAATGACGTCTCTACGGGATCGAGGAAGAAACACGCGTCGATGGCCCCACCGGAGTGATGAGGCGATGACTCATGCGTGAATTGTGTTGCAAAAGGCCGGTGCCGCCCAAAGCCTTGGCGACTCACCCAAATTTTTTTTTCGTCGCTCCCAAAGTTCCATCAAGAAATATCCCCACAGCTCATCTGATGCTGGCGCTGAAAGAATCAGCTTTATTTTCCAGTCACAACACATTTCATGTACCCCTTGCATGAGAACCAACACGGACAAAGCCTCAGCAGAAATTTACGATCTAGGCTTTTCCTTCTTCTCCTTCCACAACGCCAGAAGAGACACACCAGAGACCTTCACGACCTTGAAACGAACACCCGGAATATCTCCGACGGCTTTTCCTTTACGACCGAATCCAGCAATCAGAACTTCGTCGTTCTCTTCAATGAAGTTGAGACAACCGTCGTTCGGCACGAAGGCAGTAACTTTCTTTCCGTTCTTGATCAGCTGTGCACGGATGCACTTACGAATAGCAGAGTTCGGTTGTTTGGCTTCGACACCACTGCACCAAAATGGTTCATGACTCAACAACTGTGACATTCGCTCACATCTTTTCCAAGACAATTCCTTTGGCGTGCGATGATCCTCCAAACGGGGATGATTTGTATGCGGTACCCAAAGCACGCTTCTTGTATTGCTTGTCAGCCCAGCGCTCTTCGCGTCTGTGGTTGCGGAGCTTGCGGGCGGCGTGAAGACCTCTTGGCTTGTTGGCGTGACCCATTCTGCGATCGAAACAAAGATGCCTTTAGCATTTCGAGTATATATGTCGGTGCGTTGTGGCGTGAGGGAAGAAGATCCTCTACTTGATGGCGTCGACGAACGTAGATGCACAGGCAACGCACCACCGCACCCCCCAGTGTTACACACGCCAGATCCGTCCGACCGAAACAACAGAAGCACCCACACAGCTGCAGGATGATGGCTTCCAGATGGGGATGGGGCGGAGCAAGGGCGGCCGACTCACTTTTGTCAAGAAAGAGAGAGACCACAAAATGGGCAGCGACTCTCTATGCATTCAGAGGCTGAGCAAGGCTCTCGGTCAACGCCTCCGCCCCCGTCACCACCACAGTGCTGCCCTCATCAAAACGGTACCACACAACAATGTCGCACAACGTGACCCTGTACTTGGTGAATTTCGGATCAGACCGCTCGCGCGTTGACCGGAAATCCAGGCTCAGGTTGTCTTCCACAAACTCGCAGAATCCTTCTGTTGTCGAATACAGCGATATTGCCGCTGCTCGGTTCTTTCCAAGTTTAGCCAGTAATGCTGCATGCACTCGCTCCAATTCCTCCCGCGCGCCAACGTCAAACTTCACCAACGACACCGCTAGGGGTTCGTCATTCACTTGTTCCCGCGCCACCCACGGCGGTGCAAAATGATTTACGGGAGTGTCGCTGAAATGCACGTATGGTTTCACATCGACAACTGGCGTGCCATGCACGAGGTCGAGACCCTCGAACAAAATCCACCCTTCCTCAACGTTTACAGTCAAGATACGTGCCAGAGACAAGCCGATTGGTGCAGGTCGATGTGGAGTGCGAGTGGAGAACACACCAACAGATGCTCCATTGAGCCGGGGCGGTTTGATTGTTCCTTTGAAACGGGACTTGTGCGCTGCGAAAGTTCGTTGATGACACGTCAATACTAACAAAATATCTCAACTGTCGGTATTCTGATGGAAATGGAAGATGATCCAAGCATGCGAGAATTCGTTCAATCCGTGCAACGCCGACTTCGGAACATGACTATGTAGAACAAGAATTGCCCTCGCGGACGGCACAAGCGATGGCTGACGCGGAGTGCCGTTCCGAGTCGAGTATGGTGATGTGATAAGGCCGACAGTGGGAACAGACAGCGTGGGCAGAGCTTCTTCGGCGGCGTCTGGGAGTTGCGTGCGCCGCTTAAGCTGGCCGAGCTCGATCTGCAGGCGGATGCGGCCATCGCGTTCGCTCTTGGCAGCGGCCGCAGCGGCAGCCACGGCGGCGTGCGCCATCCAGTACGCGGCGAGAGCGCCGACCGCCGCGGCCGCGGCAGCAGCGACGACAGCCGAAGGAGCCGACGAACCGCGCCCTGCTCGCATCCAACAAATATCAACACCGCCATGCCCGACGCATCCGCCGTTGTCGCAGCCTTCGTGCTCGGCGCAGGCCTCGCCGCCGCGTTCGTCGCGTTCCAGCTTCGCTCGCGCCCTAGCCTTAGTGGCGGCCCTGTTCCGTCCGCGCAGAAGCAGGCAAAGAAGAAGAAGAAGCCCGTCGCGAAGAAGGACGCAGCTGTCCCAATCGCGATTTCCCCTGCCGGCCACGACGCCCCTGTCGAAGTTGTTCCGCCAAAGCTACCACTACCCGCTAGCGATATCGATGACAGAGAAAATACTAGCGACCCCGTCACACCGACCTCGAAACCAACAAAAGGCAAGGGCAAGAGCAAGGGCAAGCAGCCTGCGCGAGTTGCCGACGCGGCTCCTGCGAATGATGCGACGCCGTTTCCACCTCTGAATCCAGATCATCTGATCAAGCCTAACGTTGCTACCAAGAAACTCAAGGCCCCTTCGTCATATGCCAACGTGGCAAAAGAGGTTGCACCCCCCCAAGTCAATCCCCATCCAGCTCCTATGAAAAACGACGAACGAGTTCAGCGAGAGCAAGCAGCTGCTGTTGTGAAGTCTACCTCCCGCGTTGATGCAAACTCGGATTCTGAAACTGAACGCGTTCCAAGCGCTCGGATCCTTCGGATCAATCAAGAGCGAGATGCAGATGACGGATGGACACCTGTCTCTTCTACAGTCAGTTAAGTTGAAGGCGGTCTTGAGTTTGATCGACTCATCGGAGGTAACAGAAAAACCACCGACTTTGCGTGTAGTTGGTTCCTCTTCGTCATCCACACACTCCTCATCAACGAAAACTGAATCCATCACGCAAATACAACCCCCGACGAAAACGCAGCTGAACAATCAACGCAAGGCTGAAAAACTGAAAGCGGAAAAAGAGCTTGCGAGGCAAATTCAAGAGGAGAGAAGAAGACAATACCAAAGGGAAGTCGCAATGGCCGACGCGAGGAACAAGGCAGTTGCAGCTCAGTTTACGAAGGGGAAGTTGGCGGAAAAACAAAGACTGGGTCGGTCGGACCAGAATGACGACCCCTGGAAGTCGGCAGATGGGTTTTGGGAGTAACCAGTCCCATGAATGATGATTGCGTGCCGTATTTTCAGAGTGGTGCCGCAGTAATTCCGTTGTCACCAACATGCCAATGGGTGCTGCCATGTGGCGTTTTCTGTTTCTGGAAATACTTATGTTTGGTTAGCTGCAGCCTCTCCCCGTGATAGCCTCTTGCTGACATCGACCCCCCATCGCCAATAAGCTATTCGCCGCATCTTTCCGTGTGCAACATCTTGCCTCGGCCGCAGATCTCTGTCGTCGAAGGGGCCGGCGAAGTTTGCCGCCTTCGACTGGACGGACGCGCTGAACCTCAACTCTCTGCTGACTGAGGAAGAGATCATTGTCCGCGACTCCGCGAGACAGTATTGTCAGTCGAAGCTGATGGCACGTGTGATTGAAGCCAACAGGAACGAAGGTGGGACAACTGTTTTTGTATTTCACAGCAGAATATCAACTTTTTCCGAAGTTTTTCACAGAGAGATCATGAACGAAATGGGCGAACTTGGAATGCTTGGGGCGACTTTGGAGGGTTACGGCTGTGCTGGCGTCTCTTCGGTGGCATACGGATTGATTGCCAGAGAGGTTGAAAGGGTCGACTCTGGCTATCGCAGCGCCATGTCCGTGCAATCAAGCCTGGTAATGTATCCAATTTATGCGTATGGATCGGAAGAACAGCGTCAGAAGTATCTTCCGGATTTGGGTAACCCCACTTTTTTTTCACTTTTATGTTCCAACTGGCCATCAACTCCAAAACTTAAAAACCATAACAATACGACCATCAGCGACTGGCAAGCTGGTCGGATGCTTTGGACTTACAGAGCCAAATCATGGATCTGACCCAGGTAGTATGGAAACCACTGCGAAAAAGACAGCCGATGGCTACCTGTTGAACGGATCGAAAATGTGGATCACGAACAGTCCCATTGCGGATGTTTTTGTCGTATGGGGGAAGTTGGATGGGGTTATTAGAGGATTCATTTTGGAGAAGGTAGGTCTGGAGTCGCCAGAAATTCAACCTAAGAATCTTCCTTCAGGGAATGAAAGGACTTTCTGCACCGAAAATTGACGGAAAATTCTCACTGCGTGCTTCAGTGACGGGTTCAATATTCATGGATGACGTTCATGTTCCTGCGGCGAATATTTTGCCAAATGTTTCTGGGCTGAAGGGTCCGTTCGGCTGCCTCAACAACGCTCGTTATGGCATTAGCTGGGGTGCGCTAGGAGCTGCTGAAGCATGTCTCGCTCAAGCACGCACTTACGCTTTGGAAAGAAAGCAGTTTGGGGGCCCGCTTGCGCGTTTCCAGTTGATCCAAAAGAAATTTGCGGATGCGTTGACGGAGATCACGCTGGGACTACATGCATCGCTGCAAGTGGGGCGCTTGAAGGACGCTGACGGAAAGCTCGCGCCGGAAATGGTGTCGCTAGTGAAGCGAAACAACGTAGGCAAGGCACTGGCTGTTGCGCGGGAGATGCGCGACGTGCTCGGGGGCAACGGCATCCAGGATGAGTACCACATCATCAGACACGTGATGAACCTGGAGGCCGTTAACACGTACGAAGGCACGCACGATGTGCATGCGCTTATTCTGGGGAGGGGCATCACGGGCCTGCAGGCCTTCCAGTGACCGAATTAAAACAAAAAATCCTCATGAGTGACACTAAGTACTTCTCCAAGGGGAAGGTCCAGGAGCTCCGCGAGGAGCTTGCCGCTGCGGACAAGCGCGATTCTAAGCATACTAAGAAGCGTGTTGTGCTCAAGAAGGTGCTGTTGTACGCGGTCTTTTCGACCTTACGCTAAGGTGTGTCTTCCTGCTAACACTGAACGTCGCCGCACCAGATTGTCGCAAACATGACCATGGGCAACGATATGAGCCCGCTGTTCGCTGACGTCGTCGCAGTCATGCAGGCTCCAATGCTGGAAGTGAAAAAGATGGCATACCTGTACATCGTCACTTATGCAAGAGTAAAGCCGGACCTTGCAAAACTGACTATTGCTGCGTTCGAGGTCTGTGAAGTCGATTCGTCTTGCCCGATGTAATTTTTGCGAACTGCAGAGAGACCTAGTTGATATTAATCCCATGATACGAGCACTCGCTTTGAGAACGATGGGGTATATGCAAGTCGACAGACTTATCGAAGCACTTTCTACTGCCCTCGCCAAAGCATTGTCCGACAAGGATGCGTATGTTGCAAAGACCGCTGCCATCGCCGTCGTAAAACTATACACTTATGATCGCAAGCTTGTAGAACGGTTGGGCCTGATTGACAAGCTCCGAAGTCTATTGAGCAGTGATAATTCAATGGTTGGTACACTTGTTAAAGTGCCCAACTAGAGCTGAGATGTGTTTAGGTTGTCGCTAACGCCATCGGTGCACTGACAGAAATCGCGGAAAAGACTCCGGATTTTGACATGCAAATGGACTTTGCTCTGACAAGCAAGCTTTTGACGGCCATTAACGAGTGCTCTGAGTGAGTGGCCGCTTTGAATATAGTTCAAGAATAATAATATTGGTCAGGTGGGGACAAGTTTACATTCTCGAATCGCTCTTGTACTTTGTTCCGCAAGATCATTCTGATGCAGAAGTGGTGGCTGAACGTGTTATGCCTCGATTACAGCACGCTAATTCCGCTGTTGTGTTGTCCGCGGTTCGCGTTGTTTTATACATGACGAATTACATTCTCAAGGATGAAACATACAACTTATTTTTCAAGCGTATTGCTTCTCCATTAGGTATAGATTTTAGATTTTTATATATTTTTTAGTTACAACAGATTTTCTTTTCAGTGACACTTTTGCACAACGGTCAAGAGGTCCAATTTGTCGCCCTTCGAAACATCCAATTGATTCTCCAACGAAAACCTGATTTTTTGAAAAACGAAATCAAAGTATTTTTCTGCAAATACAACGATCCGATTTACGTAAAGATTGCCAAACTGGAGATTATTTTTCGACTTGTGACCGAAGAAAATATTGACCAAGTTTTGCCAGAGCTTACTGAGTCAGTACAATATTTTTATCTGTTTTTTATATCTGACATCTCATGAAGGTATGCGACTGAAATCGATGTCGACTTCGTGAGGAAATCCATTCGCGCAATTGGAAAGTGTGCGATCAAGATTGAAAGTTCCGCCGACAGATGTGTGCGCGCTCTTGTCGATTTGATAAAAACGAAAGTCAACTATGTCGTCCAAGAAAGTATTGTTGTTATAAAGGTCAGACACATAGTTAATTTCTTTAACATATTCATTTTTGGCGTAAAGGATATATTCCGGAGGTATCCAAACCGTTATGAGGGTGTTATCACAACCCTGTGCGAGAATTTAGACAGTCTAGACGAGTCAGAAGCAAAGGCATCAATGATTTGGATTATTGGCCATTACGCAGATAGAATTGAAAATGCCGACGAATTGCTGGAGCACTTTTTGGATCCTTTTAAAGATGAAACTCCGAACGTTCAGCTTGCCCTTCTAACTGCTATTGTAAAACTTTTCATAAAGCGACCGACCAAAGGACAAGAACTGCTACCCAAAGTCTTAAAGTGGAGCACCGAAGATGTGGATAACCCAGACTTGCGGGATCGTGGATTCATATACTGGCGCCTTCTTTCCACGGATCCTGTCGCGGCGAAGATTATTGTTTTCGGTGACACAACGCCAATTACTGCCGAGATAGAAAATCTGCCCACACAAACTTTGGAGGAGCTTTTCTTGCACATATCAACTCTTGCGTCCATATATCACAAGGTCCCCGCGACGTTTATTGGCGGGCTACGGCAGAAAAAGGTGGAGCCTTCTGCGGCTTTTGTTTATCGAGACTTTTCGACCTTTGGCAGACAGTTGGACGGCGATGTGTTGTAAGTATTGTAAATGTAAAGAAATGTATATTGATAGAGTTGGTAGCGCGCGTCCAACTGTCGACAACAGTGATGGATTCTTTGGTGATGAGCCAAAAGTGAACCCGTACGCCATTGAAATGATGAACTCGGGGGACAACGAGGAAGCGGAGGAAGAAGTAGCTGTTTCCCCAACTCCAATTCCGGAATCGCTCGGTCCTAACCAGCTCGACATGTTCCTGAACAATTTAAATATCAATCAGACTCAACCAGTGAACACTGGTTTTGCAGAGATGCCGTCATTACCAATCTTCGGACGAGGTTCTACGGGACAGAATGTTGCTGATGTTTCCGGTGGAATTGTTGAATTGGATCCATTTGGACCGTCAAGACAAACTGTTGTGCAACCAGTTGTAACGCCGCAGTATGGCATGAACAGTTATCCAGCAAATTTGCTTGGAATTGGTGGCAGTGGTGGTGGTATTCTGCCAACACCAACGTCTTCAGTGAACCCGATGGCCCCGACCTCAACACCGATGGGGATTCCTGGAGGCCTTCCTGGACCCATTCCTGGATCCCTTTCTGGGGCCTCTGCTTTTGCCACAAACAGTTTGGTGAATCTTCCGGTGACCTTGAGCTTTGTGCCACCTGCTGCGGTTCTTCTGGATGCACAATCGGGCAAAGGTTTGGAAATTTCCGGCAATTTCTCTCGGCGCTCTGGAAAGATCTACTTGGAAATGAGCTTGAGCAATATTGCCTCGGGGGTAGCTTTGGGCGATTTTGCGATTCTCTTCAACAGAAATACTTTTGGTCTCAGTCCGGCAGAGCCGTTATCTGTACCAACTCTTTTACCGGGACAGGCGGGACAAAAGGCTGCTCTCTCTTTGAAGGTGGACTTCGCTGCTGGTCAGCCGTCGAATCCTGTGAATAGTTAGTGCATTTTTGCGCCATTTGACTTTTTTAACATCTTAAATTGCAGATATTCAAATCGCACTGAAGTGCAACGCTCTGGGTATTTTATATTTCCAGACTCTGTTGCCTCTGCATGTATTGTTCGTCGAAAACAGTTCGATTGATCCCAATGCATGGTTACAAGCATGGACTTCAGAGTTGCCGCCGTCAACTGAAAGTGTTACAAGTTTCCCGGTTTCTGGAGGAAGATTTGGTACCGTCGATGACGTCAAAACAAGATTTTTCGTGAACAACGTGTTCACCATCGCCCAGCGAACCCTCGACGTGAATGTAGGCTCTTGTGTTGTGGCTAATATTTTTTGGATTCTGATATTTTCCTTAAGCATGCGTTTTTCGTCATTGTGAAACTGGCAAACGGAGCCACGATTTTTGCAGAGGTGAAGTTCGATCTGCAGTTTGCCTTCTGTCAAGTTTCGAGCAAGAGCTTGGGCCCTCAGTTCATTCCGGCCTTCGAAGTGGCAATGAACGGGATTTTGAACTATTGATCAAGGGTTTGAGAATAAATTGAATGAGTTAGAAAAGTCGGCTTGTTATTTGGAATTTTTTTGAAGGAACCTAGAACTCCTATTCAAGAGAAAATCCAAATTTATACCTATCGATCACAGGAAGAGGTCTTCGCAGCTGCGAGAAGTCCGTTGCGGGACACTCAATGGAAATCGCATGACCCGTGACTGAAACAATCGAAAGATTTCCATCATTTGACAAGCAGTCGCCGCTAAGATGCGTCGCGAGAGGCCGTTGTTACGATCGCAATCTTCACAGCAAGCGACAAGAGATTCATCACCGAATACTCCGGACGAAAACGCAAAAAGTCAAGGTCAAACGGATGAATCGGCCGGTTCGCGTTCGTCATCGCGCTCAGGACGGTTGAGCAAGGACGGGTGGAAAAGCGTGCTGTCTCGAGTACGGTCCATGACAGGCGATTCTTTGCCATCAGACAGCGCTGATTCCGTTTCTGACAAGTCGAGGCAACTCGAACCGGACTCTTCGCCAACACCAAAAAAATCGTCTCGGGGAAATGTGCCGTCGGAAACTTTGGGTTGGCCCTTTTCATTAAACAAATCGCGTCGAGAAAGCGAACAAGGTCGAATGAAATCTGAGCACATTGAAAAGCCCCCAGACTGGATGCTCGGTTGGGAC
Source organism: Entophlyctis luteolus (assembly GCA_027604725.1). Classification (NCBI taxonomy): domain Eukaryota; kingdom Fungi; phylum Chytridiomycota; class Chytridiomycetes; order Chytridiales; family Chytriomycetaceae; genus Entophlyctis; species Entophlyctis luteolus. The sequence goes on along the minus strand of JADHYT010000066.1, from coordinate 44,239 downwards.
GACAAACGGAACTTTTGAAGAAACCACCTTTAATCATTCATTTTTTGTTCCTTGCAGAGGACCCAGTCGAAAACTTAGAAGACTCAATCGATTCTTGTGACAAAAACCGTTCCGATGACTTGATTGTGAATGTTTTGGATGATCGAGGATATACTGTTCCGTTGAAAGGTGACGACGACGATGATGGCTTGGGAATCAAAAAGTCTGGAACGAAGAAGAACAATAGAATTTCTCGAGCATCTGCGTTACTGATACTGCAAGAACTAAGTACACCTTTTGGTGAGAAAAACCAAATTAACTTCTGGCACACCAACTAGCTCTTGCACCAAGCGGAGATACATTTTCGTTGAAACCAAAAGAGAATCAAGGGACTTCACTAAAGCCACTTTCAACAAGTTCACCGAAACACAAAAACGAAGGTACACTCACTATTTCCATGATGATGATTGACGGAGGCTTCAGCACTTTTGCGGCCGCATTCACCATCTCTTCTTGATGAGCCATTGATTGAATTAAACGAAGATAGTATCGGTAAGGGTTGCAACTACCGATAATTTCATTGAAACGAATTCAAGCAGCCGCACCTCAGCGGCAAGTACCACCTCCACCACCACCTCCACCACCGCCGCCGCCGCCGCCACAACTTTCGAAGCAGGCAGAAAGTTTACCTTTAAGTAAAACAGTGTCGATTTTTTCAGCTTGACTCTTCGTTTTTCAAGGATTGGGCGCCGCTTCTGGAGGTTTTAGCGCACCGTCAAAGCCCCCGCCGCCACCTCCTCCACCACCGCCTCCGCCGCCCTTACTTTCGTCGAATTCAATCAATTCCATATCAGGTATTCTGCAATTCTCTTTCAAATTCTTGGAATACGTAGTTCGTTTCAGTCACACCTGTCACACCGCCACCACCACCGCCGCCCCCACCGCAAAGGCAACAGTCGCAAGGTATGCGCTATTTTGCGTTGTAAATTCGAAGTTTACTAATACACAGCAGGCGGGAATTTTGCTGCCGGGAGGTTATCTAGTAGGTCGATTTGCCGCTTGAACACGCACTCACTACATGTGCAGCACTAGCAACACTCCAACCACCACCACCACCACCGCCTCCACCACCTCCACCACCTCCTCCACCGCAGCACCTGTCGCCGTCACTGCAGGCTAAGAGTGAGTTGTCCGGAAAACCATATTTGCTCCCTGAAAACCTACAAGGTGCACATGGCTTATCACCGCCGCCACCACCGCCGCCTCCGCCACCACCACCACCCCCATCTCTTTCTCATTCGGTCGGAATTTCTGAAACCCCTCGCACAATTCCGGTGCCGCCACCGCCACCACCGCCACCCCCCTCGCTACTGATCGGGGGTACCACTATTCCGCCAGTTCCGCCGCCGCCGCCACCGCCACCACCACTTTTAGCATCTGGCACACCGCCACCGCCACCTCCTCCACCAGTTGGAGGGTACAGTAAGTCTGCCTTCCGGACTTTTCAAATACGTAACAACGACCATAGAGCCCACACCACCTCAAACACCGAAACCGGATCAATCGAACTTGCAAAATGATCTCATGAAGCAGCTGACGGACCCTAGCTTGCGGAGTAGACTCAAAAAGCGACCGGATCCAGTAGCGGCACCGCGGCCGGTCGAATCACCTGCTGCCACGTCTTTGCAGCAGCCCGACGAGACACAGCAGCGCCAGGAGCTCTTTGTGGAGCTTTTGCAGTACATGGAGGCCCCAAACGGCAATGTCGAGGATCTAATGGAGAAAACCAAAACCGCTACAAACACGTGCCGTGCATTTATTTACACGCTGATACGCAAACGGTGGGTTCTTGGACACCGAATTATAAGTGACGCAAATGGTGCAAGTGTAGCACCAATCACTGTGTGGCCTGGGCGGGAGTGGATGGTTGCCATCGAAATTCCCAACATTAAGGAGGAGGATGCGGTGGCGCTGGAAACCTCCGGTGCTGCTGTTGGAAGAGTCGTGCTCTACCGCTTTGACACCGTCCTGCGCAAGCATCTTCTGGATGTCATCGTTCTCGCGAAAAGCCCCAATTTTCCCACGGAGATAGGAACATTCAACGCACCCGAGCCACCTAAGGACAATTCTCTTGAAAGCCGAAAGCAGTGGGAAGAATGGAACCTTGCCAAGCTCGCATATGAACAATCCGACTATCCTCAGTTCATGCTGACTTACCAAAAGTTGAAGCAAACAAATACAATCCTTGTGAACACCTTCAATAGTCTCCAGCTTACCTTAGAAGAAATGAGGGGAATGGGAACGTTGCTTCATGAAATTTTTGATGGAGTATCCATTCCAGATTTGCGCAAAATTGTGGAGAGTATTCCCGCTCGAATTAAGGACGTAGCAAAAACATTGCAAAAAACCACTGGAATCATTATTCAGGACGCAGGATTGAAGTTGACACCTGAATTTTTGAAGCAGATGAATCTCAACACCGTTACAACGTTGAGAGTTCAGCAAGAACCTGTGCCACCACTCTCTGACTCCAAAGAAACGACACCATCGACACCGGGACTTCCTGCAAGTAATCCACCGACACCAAGAACTCCAGAGACTCCGCAGACGCCAGAGCCTCTTCCTTCGGCGGGAGACTCACTCAAAATGGGTGGCGTGCCGGTCAACCTTTTGATTCCCATGTTGAAGAAACAAATGAGTACGGAAGAAAGAGAGGCGCGGCGAAGAACATACAACATTTGATGCCATTTTGACTCTTTTTTTTATATTTTCTTTTGCCGTATGAACGATCTCTTGGAAACTCGCCTGACTACTGCTTAAGATGCGAGATGGACATTTCCAACACATAAACATGTGTTCTGGCTTATTTGCATAATAATGCGCCGATTGAGCCTTTGTAAATAATTGCCGGAACATACTACAATGACATTATGCTGCCGATTTTGCGCGTTATAGAAGGACCCAGTCGATCTTGCACAGCTGGAACTGTATTAAACGTATGCTCAACACTGGCGGTCCGAGTCCACACAAAGGATTTTACTCGCAATTTACAAATAAGAACTTGTTTGTCATGAACAAATCGCACGCGACATCCCCCGTCTTGACTTTTGAGGTAATATGTTTTAATGCATAGTGCATTGGGATATAATTCCTTTGGAGAGCATTCTTTGCCGCATACCGAACCAGGCAGGATTCTAGTGTGATAACAAGTCACACAACGCGGCATCAGCCACCTTCGGACTAATTGCACATGTTTACGGGCTTGCAGATCACTCAAGGGCACTTGGCAACAGCCGTGGGGTTTGTTTGCCGCAAAGTTGTCAGCGCCAAACAAATGGGCCAGACCCTCTCCGAGCCCATCACCGACAAACACACCACGTCAGAAGCGGACGACCGTCTGGCGTACGCTGCGTCATCCATGCAGGGGTGGCGTATTACCATGGAGGACGCACACACAACCCTCCTGCGCCTAGACCCGTCGATTCCAAGTACCAAGACAAGGTTTGTTTGCGAGTTGCGTGATTATGTGGAGTGTCTCGTGGAATATCTAGACTCCGTACCCCAACATCCTTGCCTGGCAGTGAATGTCTTGAATTGCGGTGCTATTTGGACTCTGGCACTGTGGAATGCTGACTTGTTTGCTATCTTGTGCCTTGTGGGGGCACCAATTGGGCAATTGGCGGAGACCGTGGCCACCGAAAAACCTTGACGGCGGTCGTACTATGGATTGAGGCATCCCAAGCTTTGCGAAATCCTGTCCAAACCACAACGACAATACGATTGGTGGTTTATTCGACTCGATACGACATTCTATTCTCCCTCTCTTCTCTCCTCTCCACCGCTCTGTACTTGCAACGTGTTGGTGCTGATTGGTGGTTTTGTCTTCGTTTCTTTCCTTCTCCTTGTCAGGTATTCCTTTTTCGCTGTATACGATGGGCACGGTGGCACCGCCGTGGCGAAATATGCGGGAAACCACCTGCATCGTAAGATTACTCAAGATCCAGCGTTCGCCAAAAAAGATTACAATACCGCGATCAAAAATGGGTTTTTACAAACGGACGTGGACTTAAAAATTAGTTCAGTTTGGGACATTTTTTGCTGTGTTTACTTCTGCGCATGCATCTTGGCTGATGGCAATGCTTTTGTATATTCACATTAGGTCCCGAATATCTGGCTGATCCTGCTGGTTGCACTGCTGTCACGATTTTGATAACAGATGACATGACAGTGTATTGTGGTAATGCGGGAGATAGCCGCTCGGTTCTATGCAGGAAAGGAGAAGCTGTTGCACTGTCTTTTGATCACAAGCCAACCAATCCTAGTGAGGGTGCCTTTTTTTTCCAATTATGCTGATGGGATCCCATAACCTCTTCCTTATCAGTTGAAACCGCACGAATTAGAGCGGCTGGCGGATATGTAGAATTCGGACGTGTGAATGGTAATCCTCGCGAAGTTTCTTTTTGTTACTGATGCATACTACAAAGGCAACCTTGCGCTCTCCCGAGCTGTTGGTGACTTTGAATTCAAACAAAATTCCAGTCTCGGTCCTGAAGATCAGATTGTGACAGTAGATCCAGATATAGTAATGCATCAATTGGTTGTCCAAGAAGACGACTTTATCGTGTTGGCGTGTGATGGTAATTTAGTTTTTATCGTTTTGTTTTATATTTTTTCTATGATTGCTAAACTGTCAAATGCAGGCATTTGGGACTGCATGACAAACGAGCAAGTAGTGGACTTTGTCATGGCGAGAATCGCGGAAGATAAAACACTGGCTACAATCAGCGAGCAAATAATGGATTATTGCCTGGCAGATGATACCGGAGTAGGCGGCGTAGGATGTGACAACATGACAGTGGTAATTGTGGCGATTCTGGGTGACGGCAACGGAGTGTCGTTATCGTACGACGAATGGATTGGGCAAGTAAAAAGGCGATGGGCGGCGAAGGAAAACAAGAGCATGTTCAAGGCGAAAGAACACGCACGAGGGCCGTGAGCAGGAGGAAACTTGAACAGATGAAGTCGGAGACATGCGGCAAGCCGTGGATATATTTTGGTATTTTGGCTATTCTTTCCTTTTTTTCATTGTGCGTTCACATTTATAAGTGAGTGTATTGCGTGAGTGCGTGAGTGCGTGCGTGCGGGCAAGGGATGCGGGGTTGGCGAAGTTCATTCAAATTCAGTCGATGACGCTCGCGTCCCCTCCCGCGGTCTCCGCCGCCTCCGCAGGCTCGTCGCTTGGTGCGTCTGCTGCGCCCTCCGCATCTGCCTCCGCTTCGGCCTCGGTCGCCACCCGCCCTGGCCTCGCAGCCGCGTCCGCGTCCGTCACAGTGACTGAGACTGTAGCTGCAGAGCCAATGTTGTCGCTCCGCCTAACCGGCACTGGCTCATCTTCCACCACTGCTACGGCCTCCGAAACGATCGTTGCCACACAAACAGATCGGAGGGTTGTATGGGCCGAAGATGTCGTCAACAACGAAGGAATGGGCCGCAAAAGCTCAAAGAGTTGAGTGTTGCACCTGTTGTCTCTCGGGGTGTGTCTTCCGTTCTGCCTGACCGGAACAAACCGCAGTTTGTTGTATCTACCACAAGCCGAAAGTCAACTTTGACGATTCATCCGACTCCGAGTCGTCTGGCGACGACGACGGCGACAGCCCCAACGCGTACGAAAAGCAACCGGACTACACGGGTGGTCGGCGGCAGCGACGGCGGCGTCCGCAGGACGGCTCGAGAGGGAAGGGTCGCGGTGAAGGTGACCAAAGCGGTCCCGATGACTCACACTCGCACTCGCATGACCACGCGGGTGGAGACCATCATCATGATCATGCCCACTAACGTTGAGCGGCCTGGCGCCTTGTGGAAATAAACATGGAAAATACTGATGCATCCGCGTGATATCTCCGACCGCGGAGACCCGACGTCGTATGCACGTTTCTGTCCATTGATCCGTCCATCCACGAGCCTATCGCAATTCCAACAATCTTCTGCAAGATTATCGCGTGAATTAACAAAAAATTAGTGACGAACTTTGCGCACTTGCGAGGGCCACACAATACTTCCAACAACTATGCTAGTGTGCCCGAAGGTCGCACACTGGCGAATTCGGATTCTTGTTTCAGCGATTCGGCAATGATTCTTCGATATTGACAAGAAACAAGGAACAGGTGTGGTTCACTTATCTTTTGTCATCAGAAGAAATTAAATTAAATCGCAACAAAGATGGTAAGATCAGCTCCTGTGGACTGAATGGCTAGTAACAAGAGTACAGGGGAATGCGCTTGCCATTTGAAGCCCGTTCGAAGTAGGAGAAACACGTGAAGGTGGTAAGAGCGGTGAGAACCACCGGGTGAGAAAGGAGCATGCAAGTTGCAGAGCCTGTGCTTTTCTTTCGATGCATGTTGACCTGCGGGGCACATGCAGCAGGTGGCTGGTGGACGAGAGTGAGTTTTTTGGGCAATGCCCGCGTGATTCTTGAAGCTGACAATTTTCAACTGTGACAATTCTGTGTTACGCTCCGAACCAGTCAGCGTGAACTCGTGAACTCCCAGCAGCCATCGGCACCGATTACATCCAGAAGCCACCATGCTCCGTTCTGCCGCAGTCAGTCAGTCGTACGAAGGTTGCGTCGTCTTTTTGTGCAGCCGTTCCTGAGTCCAAATATTTGCCCCTCCATACGAAACCAACACAGACATCCAGCAACAGCCATTGAGAGTAGCAATCAAAAATAGCCAAAGAAACTCTGATATATTTGCTGTGCACAATACCCCGGCTTCGTACGCTCCGCGGATTAATAACCCGCGCTTTGACCGTAATGCTTCCACTGTATTTGGCACCGCATGGGGAACGCCCGAACCTGCCGCGTCCGTGCGCAACCGTAGCCATCGAATGGCATCGGATATTTTCAATACTAGCCCGTATCCACCACAACAACCTGCGTCGTCTGCCTCGTCGCATATGAGCTATGAGCCCGACACGGAGTTCTCTCGACAGTTGGACCAGCAAAATTATCTCCAACAGCAATATTATCAGCAGTCCCGTGAACAAGACCACCAGCAGCAGCATTTACTGGAACAGCAGCAGCAGATTGGATTTGACTCACAGCGGTACCAGCCGAGCTTTTTGCAAGAAGGAGCAGGTCCTCGACGCGTGTCTCCACCGACAGAGCGCGGGTACAAGAATGTTGCAGATCACCAATACAGCCACCGTGGGAACGGCGATGATGTGGAGGAAGCTGACGCGCGTGTGTTGTCTTCACCGAGCAACCGCTTCGTCGGGTCAGCGTCGGCCGCACCGCCTCGTTCCACGCGCGCGGAAGCCGCTATCGACGCCTCGTCTCGGCCAGAGTCTCCGCCGGCGCCCGCGCCGCTACTGCCGCCGTCAGCGTCGTCGATGCACCACCACCTTCCTCCGCGGTCCACGTCCTTCGCCAACATCTTCTCCGACGAGGCCCCCGCCGCGTACCATCCGACCACCCTCAAACGCACCAGCCACCACAGACATACGAACATATTTGCGAACGACGACACCCCCGACGCCGACGGGAGCTCCTTCTCTGCGCGCCGCGCCTCCGCCGCCGCCGCCGCCGCTGCGACGCTGCCACCGCAAGACTACCAACACCAGCAGCCCAGGCCCAGCGGCCGCCGCCACTTCCACACCCCTCCGCGCACGTCCATATTTGATTTCGCCGCCGACGATGACGGCAGCAGCGGCGGTTATGCCGCGTCGGCGGCGGCGCGGGCCGGCCCCGGCATCGACGTACTGGGAGACACCGAGCGCGTCGGCGGCCTGTCAAGCGCCGCACTGAACCGCGTGCGTGCAAAGGGCCGCGCCGGCAGACCCGCGTTTGAGCAAAGCCAAATTTTCTTCTGAATGTTTTTTCAAATTTTTTTTTTCTTTTGGTGTTGGTTTCTTATCCTTAATTTTCACTTCTCGCCTATTTCAACAACGCACGCGCTAACACGGACGCCCCGCGCTACGGTCGTCGGTACATTTGCCTCCTCCTCTATCCCTGTCTGCTGTGTCCGTTGCTGCTGCTGTTTTTTCTTTCATTTTCGATCGGGGAACCTTTTGATTTTGACTTTTCCTTTCTTTTTCTTGTGAAAAAAAAAAAATAAAATAAAGAAAAAAACTAAAAAACTAAAAAGACTTCGTTAAAAACTTCCAAATGTCTTCAGTGCTATCTTCGGAGCAGCTCCTGTTGCAGGTGCGGCAGGCAGGGCGGATTCGCCGTCCGCCCTGTACCCTGGAGCACTGGGTGGAGTGGAAGCACCCGCACCGCCCCCATTAGCAAGAAGCGTCTTGAACCCGGCCTCCAGAACGGTCTTTGTCTCTGCCGGCAGAAACGCCATCATCTCGCGGAACTTTTGCTGTTGCTGCGACGCGAGCTGCAGGAGGCCGGAGAGCACCGTGTGCTCCACCGCGCGTATTCCCAGCAGAAACGACACAATCACAGACATTGCCGCTCCTGATCAAAAGCACAAAAGAAAAGCTGGTGTCACGCTAGCTTCTCACGAAGGAAAAAAAAACAAAGCAAAAAAAGAAAAAGCATCTGGAAACCTGGCAGCCCAACACATGGCAAAATCAGCGCTTTCGCAATGTCGTCCATCAACGGCCGGCGAACGTCATTTTCCTGTAGCTGAGAAACTGTTGCATCCAGATAGCCGTGCAACGCAGGTATCATTGAGCGCACATACAGCATGCCAGTGCTTTTCGATTCTTCGCTAGCTGCATCTTTGATCGCCAGTCCGATGAACGAGCGAGTACATTGCAACGCAATGCGTGCGAGCTATTGATTTGAACAATGAATGCATTGTATTGTTAGAAAAATAAGATTGGCAATGTTTTCCTCACTGATTCTTCGTTGCTTGAGATCAACTCAAACAGCACAACGCACATTCGTTCGTGCAAGTTCGAATTCAAACACAATTCTGGTGTAACAGTCACAATGAGCGCGATCCCAAGCAGTGAATTCTTCACGACAGCTTTGTCCGTTGTTTTCCTGGAAAATTTCAATTAGGAACACCGAGACAACCAACAAAAAGAGACAAGCAGCGAACAAACGCGCACGAACCAGCTTTCGCAAGTATCTAATAGCGAAGACACTGTGGAGTGCACCAGCGCCGCATCAATCTGATTGCCAAAAGTCTCCAGCACTACTTTTGTTAAGGCCAGAACCTTTGGACCGACATCGCCACTGAACTTTTCGCTGCTTAAAATAGCTGGCAAAGACCGTGATGTCAGATGACCAAAAAATAGTGCGAGGCATTATTTTCTGCATACCGGCAAAAATGAAAAACAGCAAGTGCACCATTTGCTGTGGCTTGTATTTCAACCCACTGGATTTGAGGATCAGCACGTAATCATCGAGTGCTGTCTGGAATAACGAAATTGCAGCTGGAGTTACTGGCTGCGAAGCGGAAACTGATGATTTTACGATAATCAGTTGAAAAGTTCCCTTAAAAAAGTTCTTCCACACCTACTGCAGTCGGATTGGTCGACAAATGCGGAATATTGTAGACAAATACATTCAAAATCAATTTGAACGCTGCCAAGTATCTGAAACATTTGTTAAGAAAACAAGTCCCAAAAACGAAAAGGTTTCGAACATCTTTTCTGAATTGATTTCCTTGTGGTAAGTCACGCAAATTTCCCTGACAACGTCAATTATCACAGCTTGGGTGTTCATATTATCCATATGGCTGAATCTGTCAAACACGTTGTAAAGATCGAAAAACACGTCCTAATATGAAACGAATGTTTACCAAAAAACACAAAAAAACACCGTTATCTCACTTTTGCAAAAAAATCCCAGTCCAGAATTTTCGATGCGGCGATCGTTGCAATGCACTTCAGGCACGCGTTCAACTTGTCTTGCTCGGAAGCAAAGTTCGCCGGTCCCGATGCAGCGCTGGCCGACTTTGCGAACCCGAAATTGGCGACATACTCAACGCAAAGACCCAGCATGACAACGAGCAGTTGCTTCAAGCCGTCGAGAGACCCGCCAAACACACGGTCGACGAGAAGCTCACGGCCTCCGCCAGTGGCGGAAAGAAGCGAGCATAGCGCCTCGACAATCGTCAGCCAACTGCGCTCGTACGACGCGCCCAGCACGTGCCGCATCGCGTCGATGTACATGTCTCCCGCCAAAGCTATGTCTCCCGCAGCGACTGCGCCTCCGTCGCGCTGGGCTTGCTTGAACCGGGCAAGCAGATCAATCTCAACCTTCTGCTCCGCCACGCTGCGCACGGCAGACACCCACAGAACCGCCAGCTGCTCCACACGGTCCTTAATTATCCGATTCGACCCTTGGAACCTGAGACTCGACAATTGCAAAATCGCCCAAGAGGTCAGCACCGAGAGTTTCAGCATCTGTTTTTCGTTCGGCGATATTCCGGGCAAAAAGCTGTCGCCTTGTTTGCAGGAGTCGAGAGCGCCTCCAAGCAAGCGCAAAACTCGGTCGGACGGATGAAACACCTTGACAATACCGCTTCCAATGTATGTACCAGCAACAACTGTCGCGAGACTCATCAGTTCCGGAGTTGACTCAGATGAAAACGCTGGAGTCAGAGCCGCCGTAATTTGCGCTTGGTATTGTTCAAGAAGGGCGTGGCCTTCGAAGTCAGGATCCGTAATTGATGAAAACTTGTTCAGAATATCTTGCAAAAGGTGGAGACCCTCCATTTGTAAGTCCTTCACAGGCATTGTTGCTGAATTGAAGGAAATCGCCACAAGATCTGCCAGTCTGAAACTTAAGAAGTCTGCGTCATCTGGCGATTCATCCCTGACTTGTCTCGCAAGAACCAAATCGATGTGCTCTGCAGTGCCCGTATCCAAAACAATTCGGATGAGGTTGCGAATGCAGGCAATGCAGAACCTTTGAGTTCTCCATCTAGGAATTAAAACAACCGATTGCCGCTGTTTTTCCGTTTCAGAAGAAACGACTGGCACCGCCTTTGCCGCGTCATCATCATCGTCATCATTCTGACTTTGCACATGTTGGACCACTGCAGCGGACTTCTTTGCGGGTCCGGATGACCCACCACCTCTTGCCAGAATATTTTTACAAAGGTCAATCCAACGAGATGGATTCTCGGTCGCAACGTACTTGAGAAGATTTGTTAAAATGTCCCGCAGTTCAGCACAGACGTTTTCGTCGACCTCCGTGTCGAGCAAAGAGAAACATTGCTCCTCCATTTGACTCGAAGTCTGCAAAACAAGGCCGGAATCTCTCTGTGTTAGCTGATACAAGCATTGAACTGCCGATTTCTTGATCAAATGCACGTTGTCTTTGTTTGAAATTTGATCTTGCAAGAAGGGCAGCAGGAGAGGAATGTCCACATGGTTGGGTGCAAACATGATGAATTGCTGGATGCATCTAATCGCTTCCGCTACAACATACGGATCAGTATCGTTTTTGAACAGTTCAAACAGAGATAAGCAGAGTTCACGCGTGCGAGTAGAGCTTGCCAGTTCCGGGCCAAGGACACCAAGCAGAGCATACAAAATCTTCCCAAACAACGGAAAGACGGCGGAATTATTGTCATGAACATTGGAAGATACGTTGAACCGACAGTCGTGCGAGTCCGACATGGCCAGCATGATGACCATGGTCAAAGTCGGGGTCACGCTGGGCGAAAACCCAATCGACGCGCTTTCAATGGCAAGACAAAGTGAATACAACGCCCACGTATGCACTAGCGGATGCGCATCGCACGAGAGCGTGTTGAGGTATCCGACTGTTGTTTCCAGATGGACGCCCACTGCCATGCCCGCGTTGCTGTGGATACACCCCATCGCAAGCGCGCAGCCGGCGCGAGACTCTGGAGTGCGGTTGTTGCGTATCTTTTCAATAAGAGTTTCCATGAGTCCATTGATGAAAGCAGCGCCGGCGATTCGGGATAACAGGCCCAGAATTTCACTGCAGAGTGCTCGCAAGTTGGGATTCGGCGATGCCAACAGATCCTAGCGGTTACATGAGCCATTAAGTGGTACAAAGTAGGAAAATAATACCATCACTAGATCCCTGATCGCCTCTGGGACTTTTTCCGACGCAAATCCGCTGTTAGTTGCAGCAACTGACTTCAGCGAAAACATTATGGCCAGCAGAATGTTAACGGTAACTGAGAGCTTCCGTGCTGCTGACATTTTACCACCGCTGTATCTAAACACTTTCGCAAACTGATCCAGAATGGCGTCTTGATAAATGGCGTTCTGAATTGGAAACAGCAAGGCAAACAGCTGAATTGCAGAGTCTACCGCACCAATGTTTGTTGGCATTGGCGCACAAACAGGCGTTCCTAAGCTGCCATCCTGGCATAGCATTTCAGATAAGTCGTTCTCAAAGCTACCAAAAACTCGGGGTTCAATCTAAAGACAGGTATCGTTAGTTGAACTTTTGAGCGGTAAATGAAATTAAGCCCCTACAAATTGCTCAAGTCTTTGTACATCAAAATCGCGTAGAGACAAAACGGAAATTCCCGATCGATTTTCGTGCTTTCCACAGAACTCGACTTCCTTCCAAAACAGTGACGTCAAAATAGTGAGATCTGGTGATCCTGCTGACTTGTCTTGGCCGCTTTTCTCCATGTTAACTTCATAGTCAGGTGAAAACACGGATGCCGTTGTTTTTAAGAGAAGGACAAAGCTGCTGTCGAACGCCGAGGTGGGTTTCACTCTCAAACAACAGTCGAACATCCGTTTTCGCACCGACATTTCAAGCTCTTGAATTCTTTTTTGCGCAGGCGTTGCGGCTGCATTGGTCGAGTGAACTACACTGGATGCTCTTATAGATGTCGAGCACGACAACGCGTTATTCAACAACACAGCAAGACGCTTCGCGATATCAATTGTTACAAGGGATGAATTGAACTGCAAGAAAACACTGATGCAGCTCAAAGCACCATCGCGATTGATCAAACTCAGAGTCAGGGCCTTCTCGGAGTCTGTCACTTCTTTTGAAAGCGATTTTGGAAAGACTTGCTTCCACAGCAAAAGCAACTGCGACATGTGGACAATCATAATAGTTGGTCCCAAGGTTGTCATGCCAGCCAGGATATTCCAGGCCATTTGGGCTTGAGCGTATGCAACACGCGGGTCTTTAGCACTGGCGGAGGCTTTTAGAAGTTGAGTCGAAAGCCCAAATATAAGGGCCAAAGATTCAAATGAAGTATTGAGCTGGTGGTTTTTCACTGCGGATAAAATCATCGCCAAAGCGTTGCTGTACCCGACAAACTTTTCCAAGGTGTCAGCTTTTTCGCCCGTCATTGTCAAAGAATCTTTCTGTAGAATAGTAGTAATCTTGTCAATATATAAAGATAACGCTTTTGGATTGGCGTTGCAAAATATCTTCATGCAAGACGACAACGAGGAATTGACCGCAGCAGACGGGAAAATAAGCAAATTGAACAATGATTCAGACAATGCATCTGCGACTACCGAAGAAGCAGACCCCAAGTCGATCAGCAAAGCAGATATTTCATCCAGAATAAAAGTTAAAACCCATTTCGACGAGGGAGATTCCGGACCAAACAAACTGCTCCATTTTTTCAGCCATCGCGATTCAAGTTCCCGCAAGGCCATGATCTGACCAGACTCTGATAGAGTCTTTCCCAAAACATCTCGTATGAGGTACGTGCAAAGGTGGCGATGAAGAATTCCGTCTGCATCAGTGACCGAAAACTTTGGAAGACCAACCAACATAGTTAAATGCTTAACGATCCTCGCATAGTTTGTTTCAATGAAGCCAAGTCCAAGCTCTCGCAAAACTTCGGCATAAAATTGAACAATTCCGACGCGAACATCCAATGACGTCGACTTTACAAAGTAACCTTGCAATAGGTTGAACATATCCTCCAACGACAAGACTCCTTCGTCTTCTGTGCCCCCAACTTCATTTTTCCCGCCAGCGCCGTTGCCGTTGGCTTTGACTGAATTTTCGACTTTCGTTTGTGACGTCGACACAAGGAAGCCAATGAACTTCGAGATGGAAATTCGTGTCGTGCTATTTGCCCCTTCAATTCCTTTGATAGCCGGTGATATGAATGCATCGAATTCTTCGATTTTCGACGGTTTCTGAACGGACGTGTGCCGATACAAGTTTTCAAGCATCTTTCCGTGAAATGAATCAAATATCTGCGTTACCATTTACTAAAACTCACATTTGCAGAATCGGATCGTATCAACGGGGCCTTGTCTGTCAACCCAGTCTTGCCGAATTTGACCAAGTCTTTCAACTGAACTTCGGTCATGGATTTCCCAGCCCCGCGCAAACATGCGGAGAGTGCAACTATGGTTTCATGCTTTGCCGCAATCTGGAAATCATGTGGTCGTTCAGCACAACCAAATTCACGCCGAAACATACTTCAGAATCGCGCAAAGTTTTCAGAGACTTCAACAAGATATTTGATGTTTCCGCAAATAGGTACGATACTTTTGACCCAAGGTGTTCGGTGATGAATCCAAGACAATAAGTGGCAGCCCTTCGTGCGAAAATAGCGATTTAATTTGAAAAAAGAAATAATGACACGAAGAACAAAAGGAGCCTGGTACAATTTGATGGCAGGATCATCGAGTTTCTTTAGGGACAGTATGTTTTGGATGCCGGCAACGGTGTCGGACAGAGTACGCGGGTCGTGGGTGTAAATCAGGATGTAGATTCGGGCGATAGCCTCGCGGATGGGACGCGACGGACGGGGTGCGGTGCAGTTGAGGAAGCGCAGGAGCGACTTTTCGACGCCGAGGATAGCGTCTGGGTCGGAGGCCTGACGAAGAGTCACGAAGCTGTCCCTCCACACAACAACACGACTAACCTTGATGCTCGCGACCCCGACGCGCAGATCGCGCTCTACCGACGCAAGCCACTGGAAAAGTAGTTGCTCTTGCTTGTGCTTGTCGCTGGCCGCGTCAAGCGCACTGAGTCGCTCGTGGATGTCGAAACCCAGCGAGGACATTTGAATGTTCTTCGTCTCTTATAAAGAAAGTCTGGGGAATCCGGCAAACTTGCAACAGCGCTTCGCGCCACGCAGAATGGAAGGAAACAAGAACTTACCCGCTGGCTTTCTTTCACGCGAGAGTATTTGACAGGATGGCGGATAAATTTGCTACTCAGACGATCGCCTGTGCAGCGAACGTACGGCTTACACTAGACTTCTAGGTAAAATTAGCAGTCCGCTGCAATATGAACACAACTTTGACACCAAAAGATTTTTTTGCCTTTCGACGTTTTCCGAAACGACAAATGCACCCAAGAATACCTCCCTCAACACCTCGTCCCCAATAAGGCCGAGAAACGAAACTAAACAATTCAGTTTTCAAGCACAAACGACAACCCCACGCGGTGAGCATTCTCGTTCAAACGTGTAGTGTCGAACGAGCCACCCAGCGCAAGCTTCACACCAGGACGAAGGATTTGGGTGTAACCAAGACCCAGACGACCGACGTTGTCAATCTTGGCCTTGACGAATGTCTGGTTGTCCAGAGTGTACTTGGTACCGACTTCAATGCTCACAGCATCCGAAGCAGACTTGTTCCAAATAGCTTTAGCACCGGCATCCACCTGCTTGTTGACCTTGTGGAAGTAGAAGGCAGTGAAGTGGCTGAACTTGGCAGTGCTGTATTTTTTTTCGATCTAAGGATTGGCTCAAGAACGAAGATGAAAACACTCAACGCGTGGATTCCGACTTGGTACTCCTTGGTGGAGTATCCGGTGGCAAGGTTGTAGCGGTGGATAGTTGCATCGTTCACGTTGTAGGCGACGTCACCTCCAAGAATGAATCCGTCAGACCTGGTAAGTGGCAGCAATGAACGAAGTCAGAACATCGGCGGTTGCAGTTGTGAAGGAACACTTGCCCAACGACGACATCCGTGTGAATGGTGGGACCAGCCTTGGAGAACAGGTCGACAGACGATCGGGTGAAGATGTTGGCCTGCTTGAATTCCACAACGGCCTTTGCGTGCTTGGCTCTAGAAGAAAGTCGGTGCCGATGGCAACACTGTTATCAAAAAAGCAATTTCCCCAAAAGTCGGGGTGGAGCTAGTTTACCCGTTGGAAGGGTGAATCGAACCAGACACATCAAGCTTGACGCCAGCGGCAATAACATCCTGCACTTCAATCTGACCGCCAATAACATTAGTGGCGTTCCAGTGTTCGGTGACGGTGAGACCTGCGCGGGAGAAGGCGAAATTAGAGACAAGCCACACAACAAGAAACAAGACAGGACGAGAATACGAACCACGCGACTTGTCGGTGTACTTGGTCTTGATCTCGGACACAATGTTTCCGGTCTTGTTGTCTTTGTTGCCGGTCACGGTGAATTTCTGACGTAGGAGAAAATTGGCGGAATGAGGGGCGTGGTGCGAGACGAGACACACGGGCACTTACGATTCCGTTGGAGGTGGTCGTGTTAACCTCGAGCTTTGCTGAGCCGACAGGAAAGTCCTTGTTCTGCGCATCGGGGAAGTGGGTGTGAGCGGACACGGAACGGGCAAAAAGGGAAAAACGGCGACAGGCAGAGGAGGAAGCCGGCGGCCACGCGCACGACGGCGGGGAGGGCGCGGCAAAAGAGAAGGGGAGGGCGACGGAAGCGGGCGGATGGCGCGGGCGGGGGCGGCGTGGGCACCAGCAGGTCGTTGAGGCTCTTGCCAAAGTCGCCGTAGTGGGGGACGCTCATTCTGATTTTGTTGAGTTTGTGATGTTTTCCCGCCAGTTTGCGGGAGCGCGCTTGCAGGTGCAGGCGCGTCCCTCGAGTCGCTGCAGCATTCGCATCGGTGCCAGTGCCAGTGCCAGTGCCAGTGCCAGTGCCAGTCTCCGTCTCCCGCCCCTTCGCACGCGCTCCGTGGGCGGCACCGTGTACAGCGACCGTGTCTGCGCCAAAAAACCGGTTACTTGGTGTGTGCTTGTGTAGTGGCGGCGGCGTGGCCGTGGGTCTGGGATCCGGAAGCAGCGAGTTTGTGCGTATGCGCGGCGCGTCGGCATATCTGCGCGTGCGACGGCGCGCGCGCTTTGTCCGAACCAGAAACTGACGCGCCGGCCTCCTCCGCCGCCATCACCCGCCCCGGCCCCCGCCCTCCGTCCGGCATCCGAGGCGCCTCCCGCCTGCATGTCCCTCCTGCGCGCCCCTGCGCCGCCAAAGCTTTCCAAATCCACCGTCACCTCAAGCGCGTCCACAAACACAAGCACAAGCAATAACAACAATAACAAGAATAACAACAACAGCAACAACAACGACCAAGAAGACCTCGAATTCATCGTGCATACCATCCCCTCTGCATCCACTGTATCCACTGCTCTTGCCGCGAAACGCAAAACGCGTTCAACCTCCGAAGACCATCACTCGGCGTCCATGTCCACAACCTCCGCGAATGCAAAACGCCCAAAGGCGACGCCAAAAGTCTCCGCTATTGCCGGAAGCTCCGCAGCATCATCGCGGTCTGCCACTGCATCTGTTTCCGCCAATCCGGGAGGAGGAAAGCCGCCTCTTCCAAAGCAATCTTCCTCATCATCTGAATTATCTTTCGAAAATGGTCCTCCACCGGCGAAAAAGAAACGGCCTGCATGGGATGTAAAGGTATTTTAAATTTCTGTTCTTCTCGACGTTCTTTCTTTTTAGAATTCCTTTTGTATTTCCAAACGTAGGGTCGACTTGAAGACATGGAGCAGCATAATAAAAAAACAACTACAATGCTGGGAGACTCAAACAGGCTCATAAATGGTCTGACTGAAAAACTCAATGAAGGACAAGAGCAGAGTGAGTTTTGATATGACAGCGAAAAGTATTTAAACATGTTTTCTTTCCAAGTTTCACAGCTTGTGCAATTCAAAGAGGCTCTCGAAAGCAAATTTCTTTCGAAAGAGATGGAGAACGGGGAAATGTCCGTGAAACTTAAAAGCCTTCAACAGGAACTTGAGGTTGAATTCTTTTTTCGCCCTCGCAAGCCCCAACAGCACAAATCTTCATTCAGAGCCATTTGATTTTTATCCGTTCATTCCACTCGTTTCAATTTTTTTTTCTCCTACCCTCGCGACTTCCAGTTTCTAAAAACAATAATTACCATGCACCTGGTTTCGGGATCGTTCATTCACCAAACCCAGACTGCGACAGAAAGCTATTCTCGCGAAATTGCAGTTCTCCGGGATTCGATGCAATCGGAAGCTGCAGCTGCAAGAGGACGTGAAGATGCGTTGGCGGAAAAAGTTCGAACCTTAGAAGCTGAACGTGATACGTTACTATCAGAAAACTCAATGTTGAAGGTACTCATTCAAGTTTTGGCAACTTTTTTCTTATGCAATTTTTTTTTTAACTGGCGATTTTCTAGACATCATTGTTGTCGCAGTCAACCACGATCACAACGCTCACCGCTGATATACATGTCGCAAAAGCACGCATCACTGCGCTCGACACGCAGGCCGATGCGTACCGCACGCGCATCGCATGTCTCGAAGCAGAGGTAGCGGCTTCATTAGCCCGTGTAAACGAAGTCGAGGCCAAACTGCGTGAAGAGGAGTCTTCACGCAGGCGACTTCACAATGTAATTCAGGAGCTGAAGGGGAATGTGCGCGTATTTTGTCGTGTTAGACCGCCTATTACAGGTTCGTATTACTTTTTTGTTCCATGGATTAAAATATTCATTCAGAAAGCGAAGGACCGTTGGAATCGGTTGCACACATTCGGTTCCCGGACCAGGATGACAAATCTCTCGAGCTTGTGCAAAGCACTGAAACGGCTACAGGCCAAGGAACTGCGACAAAAGCGTATCCATTTTCATTCGATAAGGTTTCAATTTTGGTTTCCAACAACTCTTTTGTCTGAATTTTTTTCTCAGGTTTTTCAGCCACACGCGACGCAAGCAGACGTTTTCCGTGAAATTTCACAACTTGTACAAAGCGCCCTTGATGGGTATAATGTCAGCATCTTTGCTTATGGACAGACCGGAAGTGGGAAAACATACACCATGGAAGGCAGCGGCCCAAGTAGTGTCGACGGATGTGAAGGCATGATTCCGCGAGCTGTCACGCAGATTTTTGACACAGCGGCTGCGCTTCGTGACAAAGGATGGACATATTCGTTTGAGGCGTGGTTCATTGAGATTTACAACGAGACGATTCGCGATTTACTTGTCGGTGCCACCGGAGGAAGCGTAAGAGTCACTGGTGGAAAAGAGAAGTACGAGATACGGCATGTCGCAGGCAAAACTGTCGTCACGGACGTCACTGTCGGTTTGTTGATTGTTGTTTTTGGTTTTCGAAACATTCAAACCTGAAGCTTTTGTCCGTGAACAGTACCCGTGACGAATGGTAAAGAAGTTACTACCATTCTTAAGCGAGCATCATCCAACCGGGCTGTCGCTGCAACAAATAGCAACGAGCACTCGTCGCGTAGCCACAGC
Organism: Entophlyctis luteolus; assembly: GCA_027604725.1. Lineage (NCBI taxonomy): Eukaryota > Fungi > Chytridiomycota > Chytridiomycetes > Chytridiales > Chytriomycetaceae > Entophlyctis > Entophlyctis luteolus. Next base: position 24,877 of record JADHYT010000066.1, on the reverse strand, counting down.
GTTTTCACTCTGCGTCTAATGGGTCACAATTCAATCACGGATGAAAGTTGCGAGGGTGTTTTGAACTTGATTGATTTGGCAGGTGCGAAATGTCGGATTTATTTTAAGCCGGTCTGAATTGCGTTGTTGCAGGGTCCGAAAGACTGTCGGTTTCCGGTTCCGTGGGTGAGCGATTGAAAGAAACACAAGCAATCAACAAGAGCTTGAGTGCATTGGGCGACGTGATATATGCGCTCGCCAACAAGGACCAGCAGCATGTTCCATACCGCAACTCCAAGCTCACTTATCTGCTGCAAAACAGCCTTGGTGGCAACAGCAAGACGCTGATGTTTGTGAACGTCAGCCCAAACCCGGCCAGCTTCAACGAGACGTTGTGCAGTTTGAGATTCGCCACGAAGGTGCGCTCGCTTTGTTCTCGTCATCTCGTGTAGCGAGAGCTATCGAACGTGACCTAAAGATGATAATTAATTGCCTGCTCTTCTTCAGGTTAACTCGTGCCAGATCGGAACCGCCAAGACCAACCGGAGAGCCTGAGAATTTTTATTGCCTGTCAAATGAATAAGTTAAGTGGCATGAATGGCAAGATGGTGTGGACCATTGTATGGACCGCGCGGAGGGAGAAAATAATGTGACTGGTGTCAATCACATCTCAAAAAGAAAAAAAGCAACCTCCATAACTAATGTTCTAACCAATTTTCACCGGAAGTCGCGGCAGCGCCCTTAGTTCTGAAGTCTCCTTCCAGCTTGGGTCGGGATATTTTAATTCAATTTCCCGCTTTGCTCAACAAATTTTACTAGAGTTGTGCATCCAGAGATATCCGTGTGGTTTATTTTCCCCTGGTAAAAAAACTGAAAGACCTTAAGCAAGTCGATTGAAGATGAGAATCTTTGGTCATGCCCCTTGTCAACGAAGCAGATGGCACATACTTTTGATTTAAAAAATCAGAACATAAAACGACTTCAGCCTGTTATTGTGCACTACCAGGCCCTTCGCATGCTACACCGCAATTTTGCTTGACCATTCATGAATTGCTGCTTTTTTTTTTGACGTTCCGCTTTGATTTTGGCTCATTTTCAGTTTGTGAACAACAATTTTGTCGATGTCACCGTCCTACCCACAGCATCCATCTTCAACATATCCAGCGTTTTCCATGAAATCTCCCCTTGGCAAAGGATTTCCGGCGAAGTCCGCAGCGAAACCTGGCGCTAAGAGCACGGACCAGCCACTGAAGCGTGGCGTAGCACCAAGCTCTGCAGCAGGCCGCCCTCGTGTCGAGGATGAGTACATCCGAAACCTGCAGCAGCAAGTGTATCTGCTTGAATTGGAAACGCGATATTTGTTGGGTGCTCCCCTGTCTTGCGGTCAAGGCTGTTATGCTGATTTAGCTGCGCAGACGCACCAACGCGCGCGAAGCAAACGGCGGCACCGGCTCCGATGCTCGACAGCATGGAACACTGCCACTGAACGATGCAATAAAAGGCCTCAAGTCGAAATACATTGAGTTGCAAGAGAATCACAAAATGGATCTGAGGGTGCGTTGACAACAATTTGTCGCCCCGACACCCTCGCCGTACGTCTCACATGCAAAACAGAAACACGAAGATCAGATCGAAAAAATGAAAACAAACGAGCAAGTTCTCGTGCTGAAACTGCAGGCTTGTCAGGCGGAATGTGACGACCTGAAAGCGGAGCTCAAGTCACTGAGAGGTGTATGAATGCCGCTGGCACTGGAAAAAAAATCACTTACAACCAAAAAAAAAAAAAAAAAAAAAAATTTGCAGACCACCACACCACTGAAAAAGATAAGCTTTACGGCGAACTTTTGGCACACCGGAAAAAATCAGAAATTGCGGCCAGCGAACATGCACGTCTTCAAAAGACCCAGCAGCGGCTCGCAGTTGAAAAACAGCAGTACCAATCGACAACCCAACATGCGCTCGACGACGCGAAGAAATACAGAGACCAGGTGGATGAGCTGCTGCACATTAATGCCACTCTCAAAGTAAGGGTCGAAGAGCTTCACAAGCAAAATACAATCTTGCAGGTGTGTCATGTCTTAGCGTGAAAGGAGCAATCAATTTTTCAAAAAAAAAAAAAACAAAAAAAAAAAAAAAGTCTAAACTCGAGGATCACGAAGCAAATGTTCTTGGCGAGGAATTGGACTCAGAGCGGCAGCGAACACACGACTTGAAAAAAGAAAACGAAGCTCTCATGGTCGAAATTCAGCAGGCACTTACTAAGGCCAAACAAGAGGAGCATATGAAACTTCGAATTGCGCAAGACTGCGAAGAACTTGTTAAGGCGAATGTCACTCTAAAGAATGAGCTTGATGACGTGCAAAGAAGACTCAGGCGGGTGGGTCGCGTTGCCACAACTTTCGTGCACCAAAGGTGCATTGACCTGCGAAACAGGAATTCGAAAGTCGCGAGCTAAAAATGCAGAAAAGGCACGAGAATATCCGAGAGGCAGAGGAAGTGAAAGAGGAACTGAATCGACTGAAGGACGAATATTCTATGGTCAAGATTGCGCTGGACAACAAAGACAGAAAACTGCAAGATTTGCGAGCACAGGTAAAATACCCGTCTGCGCGCCAATCTTTCTAACGTTGAAAAGATCAATTCAATGGAAAATGCTTTGAATAATGGTTCGATATCATCCATGATTCCCTGATTTTTCAATTTTCGCTTTATCAGCTTTGGAGACACGAAACATCTTGGAGGAGCGATGCGAAGAGCTCGAAAGCAGAACGCAGGCCCAAGAGGCAGAATTAATCCAAATCGGGCAGGATAAGAGGTGAAATTAGTACTTTCTGGATCTTCAATTCACAACATCCGTGTTCCAGCTTGTTGATCGATGATGTGGCGGAGCTTCGAAACACAACGGAAATCAAAACATCAAAATTACAGCAATTGCTATTCGAGAACCAAGAGCTTAAGGTTCAGGTTGAAAAATTCAAACGTGAAACCTATGCACGACAAGAATTTCAGCATCTTATATCCGAAATTGAGGCAAAGGGCGAAAACTATTTGCATTTGGTGAGAGCGCACGAAAAAAAAAATGCAACGCTAACAAAATTGAAAAAAAGATGCGAAATATGAAGAGTTATTTGCACAGGCCAAACCAACGGAAAGAATCTTCAGGCGACGCCGACGCCATCGAGAGCGACAAAGATAGCAGTAACTAAGAAAATAAAACATTCTGGCACTCTGAATGTATCTTGCTACTGTCCATCGTCATCATCAACTGAATTGAGTTCCAATTTCAGTTGGCTTTCCATTTCTTCCAAAACGTCACGAATTTCCTAGTTGTTGAGCATTTTAGTGGAGTAACCTATACATTCTCGAATTACTTTATATCTGGCGTATTCTGCCTGTACTGGTATCCTGTCTTCAAATGTTTTGACCTTCCTTCCGTTCTTTTTCATAAAATCGTTTTGAAAGTTATGCAGCAGTATCTGCAGCGTCTTTTTTTCATGTCGCAACAAAGCGTATCTTTCATTATCTGTTAGTGGATAAGCACTTTCGAACCATTCGCACCGCTCAAAAACTGTATTTTCTTTTGATAAATTATTGGTTTGAGAGTTTTCCACCGGAGCATGATCCGGCCGTGCTTCGATGTGTGCTTTGAGATCGCAGTACCTGTGATAAAGCTCTCGGAGAATGTCTTTGTCATCGCTTGAGCACTTTTGGTATTTTGATAATTGAGCACCATTAACGAGCTTTAAACTTCACTCACTTGAGTCGATTCTTTAAACAAGCTTTTCAGGTAAGCCAGCTCTCGTTTGACAGCAGCTTTTTCTTCCAATAGTTGCTCGGTTGTCATATTCTCTATTTCTGTAGGACGCCGCTCACGGATTCGTTTTCTGGCAAGTCTTTCCAGAGAAGACTTTGCGGCGATTTTCAAGGTTGACAAAGAGTTGCCGGCTGAATTTGCAGCACTGGACTCAGACGTCTCTGAGCATTCATCTTGATTTCTCGTTTAGAAAAAGTGCACGATTGTGTAGAGTACTTGCCTTTTAGGATTGTGCTAAGATGGCGGTACCTCACGCGATCGGCTTTCTGCACTTCAAGCCCACTTGACTTCAACAATTTTATTCTTGCTTTCAGCTCCATAAATTCTTCTTCAACCGGCTTTTTAGGTCTTTTCTCTCCGCTCTGCGTGGCCAAGCTGCTCGTAGAATGAGGTGAACTTGCTGAAATTCCTGAAAACCCCTGATTTTTGTTTTCGTATCTCATGATGTGAGCTGAAAGGCTGCTGTCGACTGAGTTTTGCTTAAAAACAAAGACAAACAACTTGCCTTGCCGAACGCTTGTTGCCATGGTTCAGTTTTTCTGCTCACCGTAAATTCATGAAATTCAGTAAGTTTACCAAAGTTCATAGCACTGACAAGAAATTACCTTTGCTGCCCCCTTTCTTTTTTCGGTGGCCAAGATATGGTGACTGTTTATCCGGAGATAACTCGGGCCCTGAAAAGACACCAGCTGGAGATATCTCCGTTCTTGGCGAACCCAATGTTCGGTATGATTCAGATTTTGACTGCTCGCCAGCGCTCAAAGAGTTCTGCAGCGGAGTTAAGAAAGTCTGAGAAGATTTCCGAGAGCGCGGCGAGCCGCTGCTCCGAGCGCGGTACGACAGACGCCGTTGTGATGCAAATGGCGAAGGTGGGTCAATTCTATCCAGAGCTGGACTTGATTTATGTACTTTTGAAATACTCAACGTGTCTTGCGCTGGATTCACTACTGGAATTGGTTTGATTCGCGTAAATGCGGGCCGATCAAGCTGCACCAGTGGCATATCGGAGCTTTGAAGATTGCTTGATGATAGGAACGAAGAACTTAATGGTTTTAATGACAGTTGCTACTGTGGCGTTAAAGTTTCGTAGTTTGGGCAAGTAGTCACCTTCAGTGAGGTTTGCACAAGCAATTTAGAGTCCTCTTCATCAGAAATACTCCCAAACTCAGCGGAATTGACACTCTGATTCAAAGACAATTCATCGTCGCCTTCGTGTTTACTGTCACCACTGTCACTTCGCAGTTCTTTGTCTACGGGCTTCTTTGTCCGAATTTCGGGATCTACACTGTAGGCTGAAAATTTTGCAGTCGCTGGTGCGATTGGAGCTGGTTTGTTTGGTGGTGGCGGCGGACCCGCCAGGTTCGTTAATCCACTTTCGTAAGAGTGACTTGCTTTGCCGGAGATGCCACTCGAAAAGGAAACGGACTTTCTCTTGGAAGCGGGAATCGCTTCATCAGAAGCTTCTTGAAACGATTGAGTGGACGCATCCCCAAGCGTATTGATACTTTGAGGGTTTATTGCGCTTACTGAGGCTGAATCGCTGAAGTAAACTGCAGTGCGCGATCCAGACTGCAGCGATAGAGACTCGTCACAAATACCTAGCCTTTTTGACGGGTCGATGGAAAGCTTCGTTGGTCTTCTTGAAACGGACTACTAGCTGGTTCAAATTGAAATTCAATGAAACCCAAAAAAAACCTGTGGGTATTCTGGTGATTCAAAAATTTCGGTTTCGGTTTTTTCCTGGCTTGATGGACTGGTTTCTCTAACTTTTTGGATTTGCTGAACTTTCATCTGTACGTGCGTCAGAAAGAAGGAAATCACTTGCGATGACACTAAACTTTGAGGTCGGAGAATAATGCACTATTGAAATCAGCAAACTTCGACTTTGAATTTGATTTTTCGGAGGTCGGCTTCTCGGGTGGGTTTTTTGAGTTAATGCAGCACATCCCAATTTAATTCGCACCTTCGAAGAAAATAACATTGACGAAATCGTATTTTTGATTTCTTTTTCAACCATTGCGTCTTGGTTTTCTTTGTCTTCTGGCTTCGTCCGTGAAAGAGTCGCCGGTAGCTGCTGCTGTGTTAGTTTGTTTGTCGACCTCGCTGACGAAATCTTGTTGTTCACTTCCGTAGGCTGAGCAAAACGATAAACTTGGCTCCGAATTCGGGGGAGCACTTCACCTCGAAAATTTCCTGAAAGTGATCGAAAATAGATGCCAGTATTTTCGTAACTTGCATTGATTCCACCAAGAATTTTTCTGGATTTCCATTCGGAGACATAGGAGGGTTTGGTGCCGACGGACACAAGAATAGGTTGGGTGCGAATACAATGACGAGATTCTGCACGGACATCAAGTTTTTCGACGAATACGACACAACTTTGAGCAGAAAACGCAGTATATACTCTAGTACTTCACGATTCACGACAGGAAGACTTTTGATTACTGCTTGTAGCTTTCCCGGAATTCCTATTTGCATTTGAGCTGGTTTTTCGGAAATCCTTTGTTGTCCCACCTGTACAGTCTGCAAACGGCTGAAAATATTTTTTCGGTATTACTCCATCTGGCAGATCTCTGATCCATTGCTTAAATACAGACGCAACAATATGGACGGCATCCGACTGATCTAGATTTGTGAAATCAAATTGTCCACCTGGAGTCGAAGTCAGCAGTCCACAAAAGAATCGGATGATCAGAACTTCTTTCGATTGAGTCCCTGAGTTCTTTAACACTCTTTAACGGGGGAGAAACTCGGAATATTCCCTCAGTCACAAGGGCTATTGAAAAGAGAATGCCCGTTTATGTCGAGGCATTGAGATCTGCTTGCAAACCTTCAGATGTACTCAAATACGCGACAAATTTCTCTAAGGCAACCGGAATATTTTTCTTGTCTTGCTGCGCTAACGCCTCGAGACTGACTGAGAAGTATCTTGGGTGCCCCCTCATATTGGCATTGGTGTTGTGAAACCCAGAAGTTCCCTGATTGTTCGAACTGCTTACTCCTGCGTTGTTTTGGTTGCCATTGCTGCGCCCTCCGCCGATGTTCGAAGACAACCGACGGAATAGCTGCTTCATCGCAAATGTCAGGCTGTGACAAAAATTTTCTCAGAAACAAGATTTTATTGTCGTGCCATTAAAAGCCAACAGCACCGTAACTGATCGAGGTTTAGGAAATACAGAATGCAGAATACGGAATACACAAACCCAAAGGCACTTTTGATTCCATTGAAGTAGTAGCCTGTCCAGTTTGTCGTTGTGAGTTCCTTTTCACCAATTGGAACGTCTGTCTGGCTCAGACGAAGAGTAACGCTTTCACGTTGTTCTTCTAGGGTAAGGGTGACGGTACTGTAATGGCTGGAAGGCCAGCTCTTCAGACGCCAGGTTTGAACTATCTTCTTGTTCGGCACCTGGACAGCGCTGTCAGAGATTAGTTCAAGTATATTGCACTCACAATCTCCAAGATCTTTCCTGTCACGTTTCCTCCAAAGAGAGAAACTTCAGCACCTGCTTCGGGCTTGATTATCGCAGGTCCCCGTGTCCACACCTGCACTCGCGCAGGGTCCAAAAGAGTTGAGAATAGGTCCGATGCACTGCATACAAATTCAACGTTCATAGTGATCGTGCTGACAGCGCCCTTGACGGTGGAAGGGGCGGTAGTTGTCTCTTGTGCAAGTGTATCGGGAACGGCAGGTTTTGGCTTGTATGCAGTTCCTGCTGGGTGTCCCACCATGTTCTCTTTCGAGATATGGACGTCCTTGCCGTTTGCTGTTTCGAGGGTCCGCCAAGTCAGTGTTTCTTGCACAATCTTCAAACCAAGCACCAACATGCGATCATCTCTGTCGAGAAGTTTGCCAGCTTCTTCTGAACGAGCGGCACAATGGACTTGATGACAATCGTTCGAACGGCCTGCGACGTCGAGTTCTGCTCTTCCGTCGTCACTTCCGTCTGTCAAACACGTTAGCGATCGCGAGCGCTCAGCATTCTGGCGCACTCACCACAAGTTCATCCACGTCCGTATCATGCATGAACTCGGGCACATTAATCCGCCCAAGCACTTCCGTGCCATCCGCAGTTGTAGCTGCACACAGTTGTCAGCAAACAAACCGCAGCAAACACGGTCTTCCTCACCTTTCCATTTCACTGTGAACGAAATATCGTACACTGTGATCAGCTTGCCCTTGCGCTGGTTGATATCGGCGTCTCCGGAGAATCCGACGACTTCGGTAGTTGTGACTGTCGTGCCGTCTACAGTCACGGAAATGCCGCTGACCTGCCCGGAAACATACTCGGTAGCCCAGGGAATGCAATTCTTTTCGACCCAGTGCCAGTTGTTGACGTTCTGCGAGAAACATTAAACGTCAAAACCCGCACGTCAAGAGGTAGCGAATTGGTCTACAACCTTCCAGTTAGCTGAAGCATATGGTGCGTCAGTATACGTCACACATCGCAGGACGAACTCACTTTGTGCGGAGGCTGTCATCCAATCCAGTCGGCTTCTTTCTGACTTTTTTCCAAAAGGTTCTTCTCGTGAAATCTGTCACACAACCGAAGTTCCAAATCATCCAGCACAGTACCGCGCGGTAAAAAAGCTTAGATTAAAGCTCATACACAGAGTAGCAAACACAAGTGTATATTTCCTGATTCACAACCGTACTCAAAGATTGGAAAAGACGTCACTCAAACTCGCACAAACCCAAGCAACCAAAAACAAACAAAAAGGAAAATACGACGAAACAATGAAAACACTCATGTTAGGCAAATCAAAATGTCAGTCTGCGCAAGCCCCTTCCATCTCCACTGTATGATTTTTTCAGCAACGGAATCAGCACGTCAATCGGCACACCAGCCATCGTTATCATCCCTGAAGAATTGGTTGCAGTGCCAGCTTCGGCGTTCTCTCCAGAATTGCTACTTTCCGCTGAACCACTGGCATTTTCAGCTGCAGGCGATATCTGCGACGGTTCTTCAGTTGCTGGTTTTTCTGTCAACTTCACATCCGACTGTTTCGGAGGCTCGCCAGCCCCTGCTGATGGTTGCGCGAGGGTTTGAGCCGCAGGCGCAGGTGGTGGATTTGCAGGGATTGAAGCAGCAGCAACGTCGATCGCTGCAGTCTCTGCCCGCTTCATCCCTGTCGGATCGTCCACGGACAAGTCCATCTTTTTCAAAAAGTCTGGAGTGACCTTGAGACCGTCCGCCTTAATTATCATCCCCGTGCTCTGTTCAAGGCTTTTCGCAATCGCCCGAACGCGTTTGGGAATCTGTTCGATGATGCTGCGAAGTTGTTTCGGACTGAACCCATCGAAGGTTTCGTTCAAAGCCTCGCCCATCCGTTTCATTTCTTGCAGCGTTTGCTCCAGTTGTATGTTGGTGTTTGATACCGTCTCGTCGGCTATCAGCAGCTTCTTGAAAATCAGCTCGAACTGGGGCATGTCCGCCTGCATGTACTGTTGCTTCTTCTCGAACCACTCGTCCCACTTCTTGCGCTTTTCGAGTGATTGGTCTTTGCCCGGCGGTTCCGGCAAATCAAACTTTCTGATCTGCTTCGGAAAGTGCCGTGTTTTCATTAATGCGATTTCGTCCGTCAAATGCTTGCGTGATTTCTCGTCGTACCGATACATATGTACTCGCGCCACAATCCCTCGGTTAATGCTTTCATCATCCTCGAATGCTTCTTGCAACTCCTTCTCGTACACATCCTTCAACTCAATGTACGTCGTAACTTCCATATTCTGCCATACAATGCAAGGCTTTTCCGGCTTTGGCTCCCCTTGTTTCAGAACGCGTACGCCATCAAGCCACTTGCGCCGTATCAGCAGGAAAATGTACGAACGAACTGTTTTCGTCGCGGCGACAAGCTTCGTCAACAGGTCTTCCACATTGCCGTTCGGAGCTTCCATGAACCCGAGGAGCTCGATAAATAGTTCCTGTTTCTCAGCCTCCATCAACAATTTTTCCTCTTCGGGCGAAATCTTGGGTGTTGCAGCAGCGGCTACCGGTTTCTCAGGCGGTGGCCCGCGCTTCTTCAAGCGGTTTCTCAAATTCGGGTCGTTCAACGCGGCCATGAGATCGTTTTTGCTGTTGCCGCCCCCGCTGCCGCCGTACTTTGGCGCACCGCCTGGGACAAATGGTTAATCGTTGTTCAAACTTTTTATAACTAAGATACCCGGCGGAGGTGGAGGTGGAGGTGGAGGAGGTCCTAGAAAAAGCTCAAGTCAAAATTCAAGATTGAAAAAATGTTAAGCAGATACCCATTCCAGGTGGTGGAGGTGGAGGTGGAGGTGGAGGTGGTCCACCCATCCCCGGAGGAGGCGGCGGGGGTGGAGGTATTCCTAGTCCACGAAAACTCAGAGAAGACTGGAAGCATAAACTTTAAAAAACTAAACCTGCAGTTCCTGGTGGAGGAGGCGGAGGGGGCGGTGGAATTCCTGCAATGGGTGAGAAATGATTAATATGGCATCACAAACCTTTTCCCGGAGGTGGTGGTGGAGGTGGAGGCGGTGGAGGAGGCGCGCCTTGTGATAATAAAGTCAGAACACAACCAGAAGATTGTAACACTTACTTCCGTTCGTACTCGGAGGTGGGGGCGGAGGAGGAGGAGGCGGAGGAGGAATTCCTGGAATGCATAATTAAACGGCCGATTAATGCAGATTGAAGAATACCAGCAAATGACGGGGGTGGTGGCGGTGGGGGCGGAGGTATTCCTTTTTATACTATGAGAACCTTTGTCAAACAAACCAAAAATAGACTTACGAGCAACTGGAATGGCAGGACCTGGAGGGGGAGGAGGAGGCGGCGGCGGTGGTGGTGGCGCTGAAACATGTTATGCTTGCATTTTCAAAGTTAAGAACCTACAGGCAGCAGAGGGTGGGGGGGAAATTGGGGCAGATGGAGCCGAGCTCGCTCGTGGCGATGGATTGCTAGAGGCTGTTCGAGGTCAAATATTGCAATTTTCACTCAAATGTAACGTACTTGGAGACATGGCTGGTGGAGTTGGAATTGAAGTAGTTGGAGTTTTAACTACTTGTTCGACTACATCCGATACAATTGGAGGAACGGGTGGAGGAACGGGTGGCATACCCACAGCCTCATCCGCGAGCCATTTTGGGACAGAATTTCGTTTGTTAGGAACAGGGACCGCATTCGGTTTCGGAATTACTGGCGGTGTGCTAACCGAAGGAAGTGGGGGGCGATCTTCCTCCGATTCGGATGATGTGTCAGGGTTGGCAACCATCAAAGTTTTGCGCGGTTTCATTGATGGAGATTCTCCCAGAGATCCACGGGCGATGCGAGGCGCAGAATCCAGAAAAGAAGTCATGGGCGGCACTGTGGCAACTTTTCAAATCGGGAACGGACAACAATCACTTACAAATGTCCATCAGGATGCTTAAAGCCGAGGCTCGGGTTATTCGTCTAGAGGCCTTTTCCGCAGCATCAACAGAATCGGCTGGTGCTTTGTACTCGGTAGACCCTCTGCGGCTATTCGGTGCAGATTCGTCCCCGTCAACAACAACGTCTGCCTCAGTTTCGGCTCCAAATGGATTCAAAACGGTAACTGCGGAAATGGCAACATCATCGCTGGTAAGCGCACTATTTTTCCCAGTGCCAGGATTGTTTGCATCGCTTATTTCCAACAATTCGTTCCGTCGCCTTTTTTCTTCCGCCTGCTTGGCGGCGGCGGCCGCCTCGGTCTTTTCGAGTTGCGAAACCATCGCATTTAAATCGTCTACATAGTTCGTCATAGCTACGCTCATTCGGATATTCGATCTGAACTTTTCGAGCCCCGGCTTTCGAGAGCGCAATACTGACACGCCAGTCGTGGGAACCCCGTCACTTCCTTCGGAACTGACACCAGATTTGGATTCGCTAACAGCACTGGCTGGGCTTGTCGCTTGAGGTGATACGATAGCTCCAGGATGGTCTGCCAGTTGTAGAATGTTAGCGTGAGAATCCCGGCGGTTCAGTCTCTGGGCGCGTGCATGCTCCTCGGGGCTCACAGGGGAAGCGGCAAAAGCATGCGCAAACGACGGTGGGATGTTGGCGGTTTCATCTGCGGTGATAGCGAAGAGGATCTGAAACAACAAGAGTGTCGGTCACACAAATGAAGGTGGAGATATTCGATAAACAACACCTTGTCTTCCTTGCATACGTCGAACACAAGATTCTCTTCGGAAGCAACGAGTCCGGAACCTGTGCGCGCAGCAACAAGCACAACCCGAGTACCCTCATCGACGGCACCCAATGGATTCGCAGCCATCATCAAATCCGAAGCTACTTCGAGCGCCCAGTCGATTGTAGATTCCGGACCAGCTTTAACCTATCATTCATATAAACAATGGGCAGAAGAACAGGGACGAGAGTCATACAATGAAAGTTCCTCGCGAAGTCACGATAACTATCTCTTTCTGCATTGTAACAGGAGCAAGAAGATGTGCCGAGCGTAACAGCGGTCGGGATGGCTTTGGACCAGAAGAACTTGCAGAAGACCAGGAGGAAGTGGCGGCCGTAGGGCGCGCTGGCCGCGACGAAGGACCAGCAACGCCGGGAGGATTGCGGGAGCGGGAACGAGCAGAGGCTGCGATTGGGGGGTTTGGCGGCACGCGTGGCTTCGGCTCTGGCGGAGGGTCGGGGCGTAGATATAGGGAAGCGCCCTGGGAGAAGGTGTCGGGGCGCAGGACCTTGAAGTCCTTCTTCGGAGCGGCGGTTGCGTCCTTGGAATGCGAGTGGGAGTCCTTCGTGGGATCGGCGGAGCGGGCGCCCGCGCGCGACGGATTCTTTGAGCGCGTGCGCGCCATGCCGGGCGGATGCAGCGTCGACGACGATGGCGTCGACGCCGGGGACGGGCCCGGCGGCGGATGCGACATTGCACGGCTGCTGCCAAATTGGATGAAACGAGACGAGCCGCCGCAACGCGAATGCACCGCCGCTTTGAGGCGTCCGCGCTGGCGCCAACGCTCCAGCGCAGCGCAGCACTCCCCACCACATCAAAGAGCACTGTGTCTCCAGCAACACAGTGCTAGTGCTGTCTGCGCCGCACTACTCAAAGCTGGCCGAACATCGCCAAAACAACCGCCCGTGGCAAACACAAAGGCAGACATGGATACGGACGCAATTAACTAAACGCGGATGCTGGAGTGCAGGCAAACGGCCGCGGTGGAAACTGAACCCGCCGTTCAAGCAAATGAAAATGGATCCACAACAAATATTAAAAATAACATCACAAAAATGGCTGGTGCGTGCATCCCAAACATCGCGTCCGGACTTTGACAAAATGTATTTCTTTCATCGCATCCAGGCGGCAAAGGAAAGAGTTCGAGCGGAAAGGCAAAGATTGGGGCCAAGTCACGTTCTTCACGCGCCGGATTGCAGTTCCCAGTCGGCCGTATCCATCGCTTGCTGCGTAAAGGCAACTATGCCCAACGCGTCGGAGCTGGTGCACCAGTGTGTAAGTTCTTAGCTCATCCCATATTATCGGCTGTGGCACAGTTTGATTTCGTTAATTCTTTCCCAGACTTAGCCGCTGTCCTCGAGTACCTTGGAGCAGAAATTCTCGAGCTTGCGGGAAATGCGGCGCGTGATAACAAAAAGACGTAAAGATATCCTTTTCTTTTCTTTTGTTGCACCGAGAAATTAACAAAAAAAACAAAAACTAGTCGTATTATTCCCCGTCACTTGCAGCTTGCAATTAGAAACGATGAAGAATTGAACAAGTTGCTTGGAAACGTTACTATAGCTCAGGGAGGGGTATTGCCAAACATTCGTAAGTTGCGAAGATTCTTCCGCTGAGGTTATTAATACTCCAACTTCAGAGCCTTCGCTTCTTCCGAAGAAAGAGGAGGAAATAATGGGTGGTGGCGGCGGAAAAGCCAAGAGCAAGGTGGCCTCCCAAGAGTTTTGATGGATATGGGCAATAATCTGCAGCTGTGTTGTGTTTGTCACGACGGATTGTTGCTAGGACTTGAATGCGAAGCGCGATTGAAGATTATCAGGCTCTACCTACACTTCCTTGTTTCCCGACAGCTGTGCGCGGAGTGCGTACAGCTCACCCTGTTCGTGGAGGCCTCCTATCCTCCGAAACGATGACCGTGCCCGTCCTAACGGGAAGATGAAAGAGCGGAAAACCAAATCAATCGTATCTGGGAGGCATTCGCGAAAGGATCGTGGTGGTGCGGCTGCGGGTGCGTGCGCACGTCTCCGCGGGTGGAGGTTGGCTGGAGCTGAGCAAACAATTCCGGTCAAGTTCGAGTTTGTTCATGGCCGCAACCGCCACAGCCGCGACGGCCGTGCTGTCCGCGCAGAGTAGCGTCGCCACTCTACGCGTCGATGCCGCACACGCCGTACCCGATCTCCGCGTATCTGATATAGCGGCTGGGACGGATGCCGCCGGGCGCTTGCGCTTGGCGCGTGCATCCTGGCGTCGCGCTGTTTCCGACCTACACTGGCAGTGGCGTCTCCACGGCGGCGCTACCGCACCTGAAAAAGATCCCGCTGGCTATATAGATCCGCACACTGAATCCCTTGCTTCTCGTGCTGTCGCGGCCGCGCGGGCCGAACGCCTCGCAACTGAGGTCGTGGTTGCAAAACTATGTGACGACGGAGAAGCCACCGAGACTCTATGCTTTGCACTGGCGTCTGAAGATGATACCGGCAATGAAGAAGATTCTCCTCTGGAGCTTAGTCGGCAGGTGATTCTTTTGGAACGGGCGCTGTTGTTGAGTGAAGAGAGAGTCCGCGAGCTAAGCACGAAGTTGCGCAAAGCAACGCCTGCCGACACTGATTACGACAGCAACGATAACAGCAACAACAACAACAACAACAACAACAACAACAACAAAGGCACTCTCCAAAATACCGTGGTAAGTTCCCTCTTTGATCTGAGTGGGAGAGTTTTTATATTCATTCCTTAGGGAATAAGATATTCAAAAGCTCCACTTTCGCCTGCCGTCAGTCCAGAGGAAACTCCAGTAAATTCGCCTGAAAAGCCAATGAATGCTTCCAATTCACCCACTCTTCAATTGACTCTGCTGCAAAAACAGCTTTCTGCTTTGACTGAGACTCTTGAATCCAGCAATCGCCACGCCGCTGCTCAAAAGCAAAAACTTGACCAACTGAATCATTCGTTGAATGAATCTGATGTTACGATAAAACAGCTGCAAGATGAAAAGCGAGATCTCATAGATAAGCACACGACTGAAATTCGAGAGCTAAAGGCCGATAAGCTTGACTCGACAAACCAACACATCACTGCCATTAAAAGCTTGCAAAAAAAGCTTGATTCGGCGGAATCAGAAGTTGCGACCTTGCGTAATGCGATCGATGAGTGGCAACTTCGTTTCAATGAGTGTGCTATTTCACGTGAAAATGCTCTCGATGCACTAGCTGTTCGCGAAACGGATCTGCATGAATGTCGACAGTCCCTCGAAGCTCTTCAAACCGAAAAACAAAACCTTGAAACGAGCGTTGCAGAGATGTCTGCTCAAGCATGCGCGGCTGAAAGGGCCAGAAACATCGAATTTTCAAAATTTGCTCAGCAACTGGAAGACGTGGAAAGCAAGGCTAAAGAACAGATTGACGAATTGAATGCACGTGTAGCAAACCTAACTCGCGACAATGACTCGTTCGTTGCTCAGATTGAAGGCTTGGAGTCGTTGAATCAGGCGCAAGCAGACAATATTTCAAGACTTGCCGCTGATCGGGCTCGCCTGGTCGCTCTGGCCGACGAATTTGAAGCCAGAGCAACCATTCTTGAGGTTGATTTGGAAAGTGCAAGAAGTGAATGTGAATCTCTTTCGGGAAAATTGCTAGAGAAGAACCAATACTTCAATGAGTTGCAAAGCAAGTGCAAGATTGCCGAAGCGAAGTCAGACGAAGCAAATCTACTCTATAAATCTCTTCAATCTGAGTTGCAGCTCAAAGAAAAGGCCTTGGATGATTTGGTTTTTCGCGTGGGAGTCCTTGAATCTGCTGTTAAGACAAAAACTGACCTTTACGAAGAACTGAAAATCCAGTATGAGCAGTCAAAGCTAGACATCGCAACTGCAATAGAATCAAAAAGTATTATGTCTAAATTGCTGGAAGAATCAACAAATGAGCTGGTTCGATCCCGAGAAGGATCAGAAACATTCACCAAAGAAATTGATGCTTTGTGCTGTGTAAAGAATGAACTACAAGCTGCTCTTGAATCGAAACTCGTCGACTTGGCAGAGTGTCAAAATAGGGTAGGCTGTCTTGGTTCTGAACTCAGAAATTCAAGTCTGCTGCGTGAGAGATTGGAGAAGGATTTAGAATCAAGTAACGATCGTGTCACGGCACTGGAGGAGCAGCTTGTTGCCTGCAAAAACGAGGAGAAACAGTTAAGATTGGTTATGGATGCTTTGGAACAAGAACTGAAGAAGAAAGAATGCGAGTTGAATCAGTTGAAAGAACATAACGCTGAACTCGAAAAAAGTCGTCAAGACGGCTTTTTGATTGCAGCAAAAGAAGCTGAGCTTGCGGAATTCCAGATGCGATCTCAGAAGTTGGAAGAGTCCATGAAGAAGCAAAACGAGATGCTGGGGACAATCGCAGTTGCTCATTCCGAACTGGCACAATTTTGCGTGCCTAGCGTTTCTCTTGGTGTTTTCAATGGGAATTCGGACCCTGAAACATACCCGTTTGATCGATCCAAGTCTTCCAACATTTGCATTGATGAGCGAGTTAATGCCGTTGGGACCGACAATGAGCCAAGCCACACGACCGTCGAAACGGTTGACTTGTTGAACAAGGCGATTGCGTTTATCGATCCAAATGATTCAACATTGCAAGAATCAGAAGAACATTCAGTGAGTGACGACGAAGGAAAACCCAAAACAACATATGCACTGCCGGAAACCGTCGAAGAGCTGCAGCGGCAGCACTTCGAAAAGGAAATGGAGCTCTACTCGCAGCTGCTGACCATTCAGCGGAGTTCTATCGCATCAATCGACGCACTTCGGAGTAAGCTGCAGACGGAAGTGGCGGAGAGCGCGGCGATGCGGGTGACCATCAAAACCATGCAAACCGATGGTGCCGCCAAGGACGCGGAAATAACGCGCCTGACCCAACTGCAGGTCGAATTGCGAGCTAAAGCGTGCGCGGCACGCGACCGACTACTAAGTACACTTGCCAGCTTGCAACAAGCAGACGGGACCGCTTTGTGCCCTTACTGCCAGCTTCTAAAAGACCGCGTCATGAAGCTGGAGCGCGAGCTAGACGAAGAGCGGTTGATGAATGCAACAGACAAGTCGGAGTTTCTGCGCGAGCTTGAGTCGCTTTGCTGAGGAATTTCAACGAAATGAGCGAACACAAAAATACAAAAAAAAAGAAAAAAAATTTCTCCTGAGCTCCGAAAGTAACTCACAGCATCGCATTCGTGAGGATGAATCGTGTAATCAGAAAAAAATATTGTGTAGATTGATTTATTAACTGGCGAGTCTTATTTGTTTTTACACTTTTGGGTCGCATCTCTGTCAATCAGTGTTAATGTCTGCTGGGTTTGGATCTCCTTTCAGGTGAACACTTCCAATCATCATTCATCCTCCATGTTGACGTCCGGCCTCCACCGAACGCGTCTGAGCACGTCGGCGTCGTCGTGGTCCATGACATTGTCATTACATGCGTTGTCCCATCTCCTCTTCATTGTGTTCGTGTCAACCGCGCCGTTAGTTGATATTGCTGATTCGTCGCATGGGGACACTGTTATGGTGGCGGTTGCAACTGGACTGCTTGCAGGTGGAAGTTGCCCGGTGCGGCACGCATCGGACAGCAAGTTGCTTGGTTCATCGTCATCATCGGTCTTGCTAGGTTCCGTAACGCCGGTGATATTTTCGACAGCAGAGAGAGCAGGGGCATCAACGCGCGCTGTCGATGCCTGGGAGGGAGCCGACGCGCGGGTTGTTGATGCTGATCCGAGGCCGAGGAAGGAAAAATCGCCGCTGAATATCGACAAGTCGGAAATGGAATTGTCTGAGCTAAACCAACTGAATGAATCCGTGGCACTGCCGCCGCCGAAGGGAAGGGCAGAATGCCGTCCAAAACCACCACCACTCCGCGTACTGCTTCGCCGACTTAAAGCGCCGGCGCCACCAGGCCAACCGGCCGTTGAGGGCGACTTGAATGCGTGGCTGTGACGCGATGACGAGGCAGCTTGATGGGACTTGTGAAAGACGTCGGCCGGACCGATGGGGGCAGGGGTTGCGGTGAATGTGAAGGTTGGGGGCGGAGGTGAGATGTTGGGGTCGAGTCGTTGGGGAGAATTTGCGTCGGCTATTGCGGCGATAACATTGTGCAGCGATTCAGCGCTAGCGGGCGGAAGTAGGTCTTGTTTGGCGGTCAGAAAGGACGAGAGGGTGGAGAGAATAGCGCGCGACACGGCTGCATGCGGCGTAGTCTGTGTCGGTGAGGTCATTGCGGAGGCCGAAACGGGTTCAGGGGGATGGTCCGACAGCGACACGGAGAGCGCTAGAAGCAGATCCTCCACACAAGCAGCGTAGCCGTCTTCGTAGGCAGCCAGCTTGGCGGCCTGAGCGGACCGAAACAGGTTCGTGACAGCAAGGGCAGCTGTCTGGAACTGGCAGTCAATGTTGAAGCTGGTTGAGTTGGAGTTGGAGGAGTTGTTGGCGCCAGGCTGAGCGTGTGCGTGTGGGTGCGGATGTCTGCTCGCGGCGGACGCGGGCACTGCTGGGGACGCCGCCGCCAGAATCGTCGGCCGCGTGCGCTCGGAGTTCATGTTTGTTCGTTTCTTTTCTTTGGCGGCAACATCGAGTTAATTCACCAGCATTCCTCAAGCCTTCAAGATTGTAATCCCCGTCGCATCGCGCCGCGTCGCGCCGCATCGCCGCATTCGCTTCTTCCATTCAGCGCGTTCGTGCCGTGCACGCGGCACACGGTGTCCGCAGCGAAACTGCAATTTCTCCTTGCAATTGCTGCTGGAGTTGCCGTTATCGCCGCAAACCTCGGCTTTGTTCCGCGAACTGCTGTTTGTCTCGCCAAGATAAAAGGTTTCAAAAAGACTCTCGCTGATTTCAAATTTAATTTCGGGTCCAATCTTTATGTCGCTCGTCGCAGCCAGTCGCCGCGCGTTCATTGTCTGGATAGCGCTTTCCGTGTATCTTTCGTTTAAATGGACACAGTTGTGGTTGAAAGCCGTTCGCCTGGGTCAAGAATACGAAGACTCACAGTGGGCTGCCACAAACGAACGGTTGACATTACCAACTCCACCATCGTAGCTTCGACTGAATCTCTGCCTTATCACTCCCTCTCATGCAGCAACGCAAAGAGAATCTATCGTGCGATAGTTCACCTTCAAGGTCTCTGGATCAAAGTTGGCCAGTACGTCTCGACTCGCGCCGACGTTTTCCCCGAGCCCTATATTGTCCAGCTCCAATCGCTTCAAGATGCAGTGCCTACACGACCTCTTAGCGAAACTGAAGATTCCATTAAGTCTGCACTGAAGATATCTGCGTTGTCGGATCTGTTTTCCGACTTTGACGAAGCGCCGATTGCCACTGCGTCGATCGCGTCCGTGCATGCCGCGACTTTGAGACCCGACCTTGCGCCAAAGACGACTGAAGGAACAAGTCGTCGCGTCGTTGTTAAAGTCCAACACAAAGGTATTCGAAATCAAGTTATCCGGGATTTGTCCGATTTGGAGCTGTTGATTTGGGTCATTGCCAAATTTGAAAAGAATTACGACTTTACATTTATAGTTGATGAGGTGAATGTCTTTCTAATTACTATTTGTTAAAAGCATCTTTGTCTTAGTACGGAAAAGAAGTTCCGAAAGAGCTTGACTTTGAAAACGAAGCCAAAAACACGATTGAAATACGTGATGCTGTGGCCGTTCATAATGCTAGTTTGACTCCCGAAATGAAATCGTCCTTATTTCTGGATTGCGGATTCTCCGATCCCATCTTTCCGTATGTGACTGAGACTGTCCTCGTCATGTCATTTATAGGTAACGACGCATCTTCTCGCATTCTTCACAGCTCGTCTTAAAAAAATTGCCGCTTACTGTTCTCTTGCAGATGGGCGAAAAATCACTGAGTTGAGCATTACCAATTCAAAGGACCTGGATCTAAACAACGTTGTGACTTCAATTGTGAAAGCCTACGCATTTCAGATTTTTGTGCTCGGCTTTTGGAACAGTGATCCACACCCGGTTTGTGCAGAACCCGTTCTCACGGATCACGCTGATTTCTGTGCAACAAATAGGGAAATTTCTTAATATCTCACAATTCAACTCTGTCCGAATTCGTCCCGTATCTTCTCGACTTTGGATTAACAAAACGCGCTGCGCCTCATGAGGCCATGGCAATTTCGCGTCTGTTACTGTCTGCCTATCACAAAGACTTCGCTGGACTTCAAAGCGCACTGGTTGATTTAGGAGTCAAGGGAATGACTGATAATTTGGAAGTAGAAACATCTATGGAGATCGTTCAAGTATGTCTTTATAGTTTTTAAAACTTGTTTCGCTGAAGCACACAAACACTTGACACATCGCGCGATCAGTTTGTGTTTCGGACGACCAAAACGAGGGAGGAATCAGCGCAAGAGCAACTCAAGCTACGTGAGCAACGGGACGCTCGGTCAGCTAATCGCAAAAAGAAAGCCAAGCAACAACCGCCCAACAAGAAAGCCAAGCAACAACCGCCCAAAAAGAAAGCGTCGCAGCGGCGAATAACCGACGCGTTCCCAGGGGTGCTAGTCTTCTTTGCCCGCGTCTTGGACCTCTTGCGCGGCCTCTGCACATCCGTCGATATGCAGATCGACTACATCGGCGTCATGGCGCCATTTGCCGAGCACTTTCTCCGTGCGCAAACCCGAATCGTTCGATTCGGCGGGTTATCGATTGAACAGAATGTATCGTCTAATTCTCCTCAGGACAGTGTCATCGCGTTTCTTCGTGAGAAGATCGACGCAGGTGAGTGCTTGGGAGCGCAGGTGGTGGTTCTATCCGAAGGAGAAGTCGTTGTAGATATCGCTGCAGGTGTAATGGGCCTGTATGATCCAAGACCGGTTCTACATGGTTAGCTCTTTCTCACATTCGATAGCAATTTAATATTTGATGGGAAAACACAGATTCTTTGTTTCCAGTCTTCAGTGTGACAAAGGCAATAACAGCAGCTGTTTTGCATCATCAGATTTCTCTTGGACGGTTGAGCCTCGACGATAAGGTGGTCAGCATTTGGCCGGAATTTGTGTCGCGCCTTCCAGCGACAGCAACCGATGAGCAGCGGATTTGGAAGTCTTCAATAACAGTGCGCCACTTGTTGTCACACCAGTCAGGTCTCGCCATGGCAGGAAGTGATTTGACAGGGCCGGACGCGTTCGCGATCACTGATTTCGACACTATGGTGTCCAGCATGGAGGAGGCCGTGCCAATTCACGAACCTGGTTTACAAACGCAATATCACTTCCTGTCCTTTGGGTGGCTTGTCGCTGGACTCGCACAAAAGATAGCAGTCACTAAATTTTCAGAGCTTGTGCAGAATTTGTTGGACGGCGTAGGCGTTGGGCCGTTGGGATACGTCGGCATTCCAAAGGGTGTGGAAGAGCGCCTTGCAACTCTATTCTGGGATTCAGCCGAAATGGCTGTCATTGTTAAGTCGATGAACCTGAATGCCGCAGGAGGCAACACGCAAGAAGCAATCACAGCTCCTGCCGCTGCGTCTTTCGACAAGAATAGCAACGACTCTGCCGTGTTCAGCTCTTCAGGATTCCGCTTAAATCCTCTGATGGCGAACCCGACCTTCTTCAATCACCTCAGGATCCGAAAGTCCATCGTGCCCGCAGCAAGCGGGAATTTTTCAGCTAGAGGGCTTGCCCTCGTTATGGACCATATATTGGCTTGCCAACCAAGTAAGCAGTGGCATCATAAGCACTCAGAGTTGAGGGCAAACTGGAAATTGCCCACAGCAAGCACAGCAATTCCGTTGGTTTCTTCCGCTCTCGCTGCGAGCTTTGGAGCAAGCGATTTGAATGCACCATTTCATCTGGGCTTTGCGCAATACAAAGACAACGAGAAAATGTCTAAAGCCTTTGGGCATTCTGGCATGGGCGGATCTATGGTGCTTGTTCATCCGGAACAGAATTTGACGATTGCCATTGTCGTCAACAAGCTGAGTTTAATGAATTCGACGATTGGCAAGGGCGTTGTTCGAATTGTGACTGGTTTGAATCTCGACGGTGTGGCAGATGTTTCTATGAATCCTCTATCATGAAAGAAATTTATTTTTTGTTTTGGTATTGTCTCGCGGAAAGTTCCGCGTTAAATATTCATGGTAGTGCGGGATGCAGACCTTCAACTAAGGTGCCAGTTTCGGTGTCAGAGCCATCATCTTCATTCACTGGAAGCTGAACATACTCCGACACTCTGGCGACTCCATTGCATGGCTCGATAGGTGCAGCGATATCCGGACTGGGATCCACGTCCTTCGACTCCAGCAACGCTCTCTCATCGTCTTCTGCAGCCTGGACCATTTCATACCCGACGTTGTTATTACGCTCTGTGACAAGTTCGTCGCTATTGCCGACTGCGGAATCAGGATCGCCCACAGCAAATCCGAGCTTGCGCCAGAACCAATCCCACCAAGGGCCCAACACCACGTTCACAGGCCGATGTATTCGGCGCACAAGCACAATCTCCAGTACCAGTCGCACAGGGAACGCAAGCTTGTTCAGTATATATGCGGCCGCAAGGACACCATATTCGTCCACCCACCATCGAAGCCGTGGGCTCAGGTTTAGGTAGTCTGACACTCGGGAAGGGTGTACGTCTGTTTTTTTTTTGTTTTTGCATTCTTAGCGTTTTTGATTAGATGGAACGGAAAGGAGGCACCTAGAACAATAAGGAGGATATAGAACAGAATCAGTGTGGCGGTCCCTACGATGTACGAGGACACAATCCAGGCAGGGCCGTACTCGCCGGCTATCCGCGTCAGGTACTGCAGAGTCGTGCTGCGGGCGTGCCACCTTCGGATGCCTTGCAGCATTGTTGCAATTTTTGTGTGTGTTTTCTTTTTTTTTTTTGTGTGGAATTAATTATTTTTTTTGTCCCTTGCGAAATTGATATAAATCGAATCTTACAAACGGTATCGGTGTCGCCTGTTCAACGCGGCTGATCCTTAGGGAACAATAGGGAGAGCGATATCGAAAAGCAGATTGACATTTGGGTCGACATTCAGGTCGAAATCCAGACTGATGGATATCAGCGCAGCAACGACATCGCGCAGATGAAAACTCGAGCTTGAGTAGACGGCTCAAGGACAAGGATATCGGACGTCGCGTTGCTTGCTGTGGTCGTTTCGGACAAAATCATCAAATGCCATCGACACCGTCGCGCGCCGCCAAAACTAAAGTGCCGACGCCACAGCCGCCGCCGCAGCAACGCTGCACCCCTACGCGCTCTGCGAAGTGCTTAAAATCCAACACTCCGCAGCTGCGAGTGGTCGTCGGCAATCCTGCCGACATCGATCCAGACTCTAGCTCAGACTCCGACGGCTCTGTGTACTCGCTCGCCTCAGACGGCGGGCGTCACTCTGCTACTTCGGATGGCTCCGACGCAGTTTCAGAGAGCAGCATCGAAAGCGACAGCGACGACGGCTCTGTATCTGACAGCGACTTCGACACTCCTCGCAGGAAAAGGGCGCGTCACTCTCGCCCAACCACACCCAATTCAGGCAGATCCAACGGCACGCCCAAGAAACCGCAAAAAACCGCGACACTCCCGAAGCGCGCCGAACCTCGCACTCTCCCTGTCGACAGCCTGGGGACGGTCAGGGACCTGCTGCATGTTTCGCATGTCCCCGATCACCTCCCCGGCCGCGAGTCGGAGTTTGAGCAGATTTATTCTTTCCTCGCTTCTGCTGTTGAAAAGGGTGGAGGTGAATGCATGTGTAAGTGTGAATTTTGTTATTTTTGGACTGATCGATTGTTCCAGACATCAGCGGGGTTCCTGGAACGGGGAAAACTGCCACCGTTCGACAAGCTGTGCAAATATTGAAGGGACAAGCTGCAGAAGAGGTGGCTAATCCTCTTTTTCTCGTATCATTATTCAAATCTTTCCAACAGCCTTCTATGGAATTCAAGTTTGTTGAAATTAATGGCATGAAACTGACGGACCCGAACCAAGCTTATTGTGTACTTTGGAATGCACTGTATCCTGGTCATCCCAAAGTCAGTCCCAAACACGCGTGTGATTTGCTGCAAAACCTCTTCAATGACACTCCAAAAGATTCAACACCAATGTTTGTTTTGAGCGTCTTTGTTAACCCTGGCTGAGCTTCTTTCCTTGTCACAGAATTTTGATGGTTGACGAGCTCGATCTTCTTGTAACAAAGAAGCAAACCGTCATTTATAACCTTTTCAACTGGCCACGGCTCCAGTCGTCTCCGCTCATTCTCCTTGCAATCGCAAATACTATGGATTTACCAGAACGAGTTTTCTCGCAAAAAATCAACAGCCGTGTGGGCGCCGCCCGACTGGCATTCAACGCTTACACAACCCAAGAACTTGCACTCATCATCAGGTCCAGACTTGGCGGGTATGCAGTTCTTTCGGATGATGCAATCACATTCGTCACAAAGAAAGTGGCCGGTATGAGTGGGGATGCGAGGAGGGCACTGGACATATGCAGGTCTTTGCTTCGATTCTACTGACGTGAGTATTCAACTTCGTTTCAGAAAAGCCATCGAGGTACTCGAACAAAAGCAGGCCTCTGGCCAGTCAGCCGACGTGCAACACGTTTCTCGTGAGCTTGTCATGGCTGTGGTCAAAGATATATTTAATCCCACTGTCGTGCCGTTCATTCGCAATTGTTCACTCCACCAGAAGATTTTCCTGCTTGCCATCAGGAAAGTCGCACGCAAAACTGGAAAAATAGATGCCACCTTTCAAGACGTAAGATGTAGATGCTTCGTTTTCACAGACACCTTTATATTTCCCACAACAGGTTGTCATTGAGCATCAAACATATTCTCAGATCCTCTTGCTCCCAATTCCTGACACGTTCTTCATTGAGAAAATAGGAATGCAATGCCACTCAATGCGTTTGGTGTTGCTAGAGCTTGGC
>JADHYT010000065.1:67555-96809 GCA_027604725.1 Entophlyctis luteolus | reverse complement strand
AAAAAATTAATAAAAAAATCCCCGTCACTTCAATCCTCCTTCCAAACAATGAAAACACGTTAAACAATAAAAAATAACATTGCCACGAAAACCCCCGTGAAACAACACAGAAAAAAGTGCCAAAGTGTGAAACTAATAAATTAACAGGATCAGGATACGAAAAAAAAATTTGCCAGATAGGATCCTAGATATCTGCAAGATATGCATCCAGCAAACATTCTATATCACAAGGTATTCAAAAAGGCCATAACATGTGCAGAACATGGTCTTCCACTTGTCTCCTTCATGGATGCATAATAGATTATAAGCACCTGAGAGGTCCATTTTTGTGAAGACTTTTGCTGAGTCAAGTTGGTCAAGTAGATTGGGGATAAGCGGTAGGGTAGTGATTTCGTACCATGATCCTGTTGAGTCCATGGTAGTCAACACATAATCTCAAAGAGCCATCTTCCTTTTTGACAAATAGAATAGGAGAGCCAGTTGGGATTTGGAGTGCCAAATGGAACCTTTTCCAGTCTCACTCACTATCTGCACGTACTCCTCCTGGATCACCCATTGTAACCACAAAGGACTGATAATGGATTGTACAGTCCATGTCAGTTGCTTTGATCATGTTGGTGGTGCCTCATGAAAATTTCTTGCAGAAACTTCACTGTTTTGGTTGATTTGATTTTTGAGTCTGCAGTATCTATTTCGTGGATTTGTATGATTCTTGATGGTGTCATAGTTGTTTTGTGTGTTGACCTTTGCATCGTTCGTGTGTTGACCTTTGCATCCATATTTTATTTTGTCACGTAGTACTAAAACTATTTGAAGAGGTTCGAACGATCCCCAAAATGTTGCGGAAAGGGCTCAGGTTCCGTATGTTCAAAAGGATGCCTCTGCCTTTAGAAATGGTACGGCGGGATAAAGAGGGGAATAAAACCGCAGGTATCCCAGGGGGGCTCAACGAGAACAGAAATCTCGTGCAGAGCAAAAGGGCAAAAGCCCCCTTGATTTTGATTTTCAGTGTGAACAGGGTCTCGCGCGTCAAAATAAGAAGAATTTTGAAATTAATAAAGAGGCTGGACTTACGTGTTTTCAGAGCATTGATGGTTTAGTGGTATAATTGTCGCCTGCCACGCGGCAGTCCCGGGTTCGATTCCCGGTCAATGCACTCTGTTGCTTTTGTTTAAAGCTTATGGAAAAGGTGTCCGCACTTTTGCTGCAAGCAACTGGAATCAAACGACGAGTCATTTACATGGAGAGCATCTCACACAATCATGGCAAAGCATGTATGGAGGGTCGTTCGTTTTTTTTCTCTAACGTAAGATCGGGTGCCGAAGCAGTGGCAGCAGTGATATTTGCCGGCGTCGGGCCACGGTGGACGCGACAAACATCGTGATCATCGCGGAGCAGCTGCAGAACCTCGCGCCGCCGCGCCCGCGCCGGACGTGGCCACGATCAACAGCACGGTCGCCAACCTGCTGCAGACCCGTACGGCGGATGCGGCAGACACCATCCAGGTTACTGCCATTCCACAGTTGACTGCCGTACTATTGACGCGTGCGAGTTCCTTTCCACTCAGTTTCGTCGTTCGGCATTTTGTGCATTCATTTTTTTTTTTTTTCAAGTTGGAACGCGGTTTATTGCGACAGTGGCGCACGTCACAACTCCGCACCGTCCTCGATGGGGAAGTTCTTCTCGTTGAACTGGGTCGTTATCGTTGAAATGGCATGCGGTAAAACAAAAAACAAAAACAAAAACACCTGTTCTGTGAATGCCGTCTGCACGTGCTCGCACAGCTCAGCAAGATCGTCCAGTGCCTTGTGCAGTGCCTGCGCGGCTGATATGGTGCCTGATGCGCGCATCGCGCGTTTTGTGAGCGACTGCAGCGAAAATAGACATTAAGCAATACCGTCAGTTTGGATCCGCAGATTGACTTTGTACTCGGACGGATGCGGCAGCGAGTATCCGCAGAACGACACGCGTGGGCTGTGCGGCGGGGATTAGAGATGGGCGTGAATCGCGAGAGAGCAGCACTTTTTCATCAGCAGGTAGCGCAGCGAGTTGCCCAGAGTGTGGTCCTCGTCACGCAGCACGAAGGTGACGGCGGAGGGGTCGTCGTAGTCGCCCTTGAGCTGCGAGAGCGGGAGTGAATGAGTGGGCGGATTTGGCGGGTCGACATGATGTGGCTGGATGATGCTGTGCGAGCAACGATGCTATGGGACGATGCAAACTCACAATCTCGACCTTGGGCCCGTCGGTGAAGGGGACGCCGACGCCCGGCCCGTCGAGGGGCTCCACCATGGCCATGTTGATGACAAACCAGTCTGGGAGTTAACTACAGAAGAAAAAAAAAAAGAAAGAAAAGAGCAGGCACATACATACATACACTCGCATGGCCCCGCTACGCCCGCAGCGGAAACTGCCGAAACGCACCAACAAGCCCGCGCGTGCTGCCGGCGGCTCTGCGAAAGATAGCTTCGGCGGCCGCAGCAAGCTGGCTGTCATGGAGGATCAGGCCCGCGGCCGTCTGCTCAGCGCCGCCGCAAAGGCCCGCAGAGAGAAGGCTCGCGCCACCACCACTGCCGTTTCCGCTTCGTTGCAGCAACACCCTGAGCAACGAAATGATACCCCGTCCGACGTGCCGCCTGTTGCCGATGCGGAAGGTGACGAACCCGATATCGGCGTCCCGTCCGCCGATCACGCAAACGCCAAAAAGGTTACGAAGGGAAAGAAAGGAAAGATCTTTGCGTCTCAGGTTTGCGTCAAACCAGTTGAAGCCATGTTTGAGACAACTGAAAACCATTCGCGAAGGCGGAAATGCTGTCGATTATTGACACCATCAACGCGGTTGAGGAATCGAAAATCGAAACCAAGCTTGAAAAGAGGGTAAATTGCTGCGTTTCCATCATTTGTAGAGTACAAATTGCAATTTTTTGCAGAAAGTGGTTCACGAACTCGTCAAACAACGCGAAGAAAAAGAGCGCGAGCGCGTCAAGGAGAAGCGAAGAGAGGTGGAAGCTAAGAAGAAGGAGATCCTCGACATCAAGCAGAAGAGGAAAGGCAAACGACAAAAGGCCGCGTCAAAGTCGGAAGATAATAAGCCAAGTGCTAAAAGGGTGCGATTTAGTGGTTGAGATGTGGATTTCCGTTAAATTACTTGGGCAGCCGTTTGTTTATTTTTTACAATATCATCCCAATCCAAGCCAACCCATGAGACTACTCGATGCGGCTGCCTTTGGCTTTGGACAACCAGCATCGATATGCGCAGCAACCGCATTGTTGACTTGCGTCGAAGGCATAGAATGGGATATTCCTGGTACAATCTGTTGGCAAATGGGACACAGAACAGTATTGGGACTGTTTCTGGAAGGCGGGACCACCACAGAAATATTATTATTCTTTGACGGGGGCAGCTTTGCAGGCAATGCGGGTGAATTTGATTTGGACGCGTTTCTGGATGAGTTGATGGATGGAGGGGCGGAAGATGACGCGGCAGCACAAGCATGATCTTTCGGAAAACGGTGCTTTGCGCAGCACGGCAAGGCGCAGTCTCGACATGGGGCCAGGGACAGTTCGGAGCACTTTCGCGCGCCGCAGCGGGGCCTGGTTGAGCGGGAGGCAGGGGCGGGGTCGAGACAGCCGCGGTCAATGTGGTCCATGACGGTTCTATTGAGGATGTCGGGAGAGGTGACGGCGATGCCGGTACCGGGCACGGGGCGCTCGCAGACGGGACAGCGGACGAGCACATTGTCCGGGATGCCGCCGGGACACTTTACGTGGTGCACGAAGAGGCGGTGGTCGAGACAGTACGCGTTGGCGCACCGCGCGCACACGAAGGGCAGGAAGTCGAGGCGGTTGCAGGAGGGCACGGCGCAGTGGCGGCCGCCGCCGGTGTCGATGTCGCCGCCCTGGCCGGAGAGAAGGGACGGCGGTGGTGGGTGTGGCGAAGCAGGAGCAGCAGGCTGCATTTTTCTTTTTGTTTTTCTTTTTGTTTTTTGGTTTCTTTCTTTTCTTTTTCCTTTTTCGAGTCGAGTGAATAGCAACAGCAATGGGCGTCCTGGTGCTGCCCGGTGCCCGCGCCCTCTCGCACTTCCGATGCACGCAGCTGTCCGCGCGTGTCGCCGCATCCGTGTCCGTATCGGTGTCCGTGTCCGCCTACTACCTGCATCTCGTGTCGCTGTCCCGCCCCGCCCCCGACGACGCCCTGCTCCAAGTCCTGCGTGTCCTGCTCGCGTACGGCGATGCGCACGCCAACGCGCCCGTCCCCGCCCACCACGCGCGTCTGCTGCAAGCAAGCTCCTCTGCTTCCCCTGACAACTCCACCTCCAACCCCGACTCGGTCCTCCTCATCGTCCTGCCGCGTCCTGGCACCATTTCCCCCTGGTCATCCAAGGCTACCGATATTGCTCGCATCTGCGGCATTGCCGATTCCGTTACTCGCATCGAGCGCGCCGTCGCTTACATCTTCGAGCTTTCGTCCCCCGTCGACCACGCGCTTCTGCTCAAAGACGTCGCCCCGCTCATTCATGACCGCATGACCCAGATAGTGGTCCCAAACATCCCTGCCGAAGAAGTACTGTTTGGTTCCGCGTCTGCCGTCCCGCGTCCGCTCAAAACCGTCGCTCTCACTGCCGCCGCCGCCGCAAACAAAGACCCCAAGTCCATTTTGGAAAAGGCAAACAAGGATTGGGGTCTTGCTCTTGCCGCAGACGAAATCGAATATCTCGTCAAGGCATTTCTTGGTGCTTCCTTGGAGCGCGACCCTACTGATGCTGAGCTTATGATGTTTGGTCAGGTAAAAATATTGAACATCAGCACTTGTGCTTTCGATTTTGTTTATTTTTCTTTCCCCCCAGGTTAACTCTGAGCACTGTCGCCACAAAATATTCAAGGCCAGTTGGAACATTGACTCAGAGGCAAAATCGCACTCTTTGTTCGACATGATCCGAAACACGTACAAGCTGAACAGCAACCGCATTCTTTCGGCATATTCTGACAATGCTGCAGTTCTCACTGGACCCTCAAGTTGGCGATTCAGCGCTTCCACGGACTCAAAGGAATACTCAGTCACTGCTGAACTGGTCCACACTCTGGCAAAAGTGGAAACTCACAATCACCCCACTGCAGTTTCACCGTTTCCTGGTGCCGCCACTGGGTCTGGAGGCGAGATTCGTGACGAAGGAGGTATGTTAGTAACATACCCAAATCGAAGAAAGAAGTGTTTTTCACTTATTTCTTCCTCTAGCCGTTGGTCAAGGTTCCAAGCCGCGCACGGGTTTGACAGGATTCACGGTCTCGAATCTGCGCATACCTGATTTCGTGCAGCCATGGGAAATTACGGACTATGGAAAACCAGGCCACATTGCATCTCCTCTTGAAATAATGATTGACGGTCCACTTGGTGGCGCTGCATTCAACAATGAGTTTGGGCGGCCAAACATTTGTGGTTACTTCAGGACGTTCGAGGCTGTTGCAAACAATGAAGTCAGAGGATACTTGAAACCAATAATGATAGCTGGTGGGACGGGGTCCGTGCGGCCGATGCATGTGTTCAAAAAGAACATTCCAGTCGGTGAGAGTCTTTCAAACATACGAATATATGGTAACAGCTTCTGCAGGTGCTTTAATTGTGGTCCTTGGTGGGCCTTCGATGCTTATTGGTTTGGGTGGAGGTGCGGCGTCGTCAATGTCTTCTGGCACATCGTCTGCAGAACTCGACTTTGCTTCCGTCCAGCGCGACAACCCCGAAATGCAACGCCGTGCACAAATGGTTCTGGATGCTTGCACAGCTCTTGGCGACAGAAACCCGCTTCTCGCTGTCCATGATGTTGGCGCTGGTGGCCTCTGTAACGGGCTTCCGGAACTAGTTCATGATTCCGGCCGCGGTGCAATCTTTGACATTAGAAAAGTTCCCTGCGATGACCCATCAATGAGTCCTATGGAAATTTGGTGCAATGAATCTCAGGAGCGATATGTGCTTGCCATTCTTCCGGAGTCACGCGAGCTTTTTGAGTCGATTTGTGCAAGAGAGCGCAGTGTGTTCGCTATTGTGGGCCACGCCACCGAAGAAGAGCGCCTGATTGTTAAAGACCCGCTCTTGGGACCGGATGTTGTCAACCTTGACATGCACACTTTGTTTGGAAACACCCCGCGCATGCACCGCGTTGCGGAAAGCCGGGTGTTTGCCGGTGATGAGCTGGCGCTTCCGCCAAACACAACGATCGCGGACATTGCGGCCCGCGTGCTGAGGCTCCCTTGTGTGGCATCAAAGTCTTTCTTGATCACAATTGGCGACCGCACAGTTACCGGTCTGGTTGGCCGCGACCAAATGGTCGGTCCGTGGCAGGTCCCTGTTGCTGATGTGTCCGTGTCATTAACGGGATATGTGGATTCGTCGGGCGAAGCCATGGCGATGGGCGAGCGAACGCCGCTCGCGCTGCTGTCTCCTGCCGCGTCTGCGCGCATGGCAGTAGCCGAATCATTGACGAACATTCTCGCTGCAAACATCAAATCCCTCGGCGACATTCGACTCTCTGCAAACTGGATGTCCGCCGCAGATCATCCTGGTGAGGGTGCAGCGCTGTACGATGCCGTCGCTGCCGTAGGGCTGGACTTGTGTCCGAAGCTTGGAGTTACCATTCCTGTTGGAAAGGACTCCATGTCCATGAAAACACGCTGGACGGACGCCAAAACCGGCCAGCAGAAATCTGTTACTGCTCCGTTGAGTTTGATTGTGACTGCCTATGGTCCCGTCGTGGATTCGACCCGAACCTTGACTCCAGAGCTCAGAGTTCTTGGCGAGCCCACGGTGCTTGTGTTTGTAGATCTTGCCCTGGGCAAGCAGCGGCTGGGTGGAAGTGCATTGGCACAGGTGTACAACAAGATTGGTTCTCAGGCGCCCGATGTGGATCACCGTGATGCCTTCAAAGCGTTCTGGCAAACAATGTCTACTTTTAGCCACGCGGATGCGAACGTCGTGTTGGCGTACCACGACCGATCTGATGGTGGGCTGTTCGTGACGTTGGCGGAAATGTGCTTCGCCGGCCACGTTGGCATCGACGTGGATGTATCGTCTCTTGGACCCGATCCGACTTCAGCGCTCTTCAACGAGGAACTTGGCGTTGTATTTCAGATTCGCCAGTCTCTTGTAAGGGCGGCGAAAGACGCCTTTGCCCGGAATGGTTTCCCTACCGAGCATCTGCATATTTTGGGCTCCGTTGGTGCAAAGTCCTCAACCGCGATAACCATCAAACATAATGGATCTGTGATATTCAGTGAGTCCAGGGTTATCCTGCACAGGATGTGGGCAGAGACTTCATACAAGATGCAGTCACTGCGGGACAATCCGGAGTCGGCCCTTGCTGAATTTGATTCGCTCCTCGATGCCAAAGATCCTGGAATTTCTGCGCTTCTGACTTTCGATCCATCGGAGAATCCTCTCAAAGTGCACTATCCTCTGGCTACACGAAAGCCAAAAGTTGCAATTCTTCGCGAGCAAGGCATCAACTCTTACGCGGAAGCGGCATGGGCTTTCTACTATGCTGGATTCAACTGTGTTGATGTTCACATGACTGATCTTATTGACGGCCGTGTAAGTTTGGCGGCATTCAATGGCCTTGCGTGCCCTGGTGGATTCTCATATGGTGATGTGTTGGGTGCTGGTGCTGGATGGGCTAAATCTATTCTTCTCAACGCGAGCGTGCGCAGTGAAGTGGCTCAGTTCTTTGGCAGACGAGACACATTCACAATCGGAATATGTAACGGGTGCCAGATGCTATCGGGACTGAAAAGCATCATTCCTGGCGCGGAAGGATGGCCGACGTTTGTCCGCAACCGCAGCGAGCAGTTCGAGGCCCGCGTGGCGACGCTCGAGGTCGTCGCCGGCGCCAATGCTGACAGCGTGTTTTTCGCGGGCATGCACGGCAGCAGGATCCCCGTCGCCGTAGCGCATGGTGAAGGGCGCGCGCAGTTTGCGAGCGACGCTGAGCGCGATGCCGTGGCCGCTTCGGCCAACGGCGGCTCCGAGGGATGCCTCGCACTGCGATACGTCGATAATTACGGCTCCCCAGCCGGGCCCGAAAAGTACCCGTTCAACCCCAACGGCAGCCCGCTTGGCCTTGCGGGTGTCGTGAGCGTCGGCGACGGGGGCAAAGTGCTGGCCCTGATGCCGCACCCGGAGCGATACGTGAAGGGAAACGCCAACACTTGGGCGTTGCCTACAATCGAGCGGGCAGGAGGAAAGGACAGCGGATGGGTGCGTATTTTCCGCAATGCTCGGGTTTGGGTTGAGAAGTTCTTGTGATGGGGAGGTGGTGCTTCATCAACTGCAAGAAATGCTTTTTGCTGCTCCAGAAAATTTTTCTCCCTCTTTCTTTTTTCTGGTATTTTATGTATGTCTTTGTTCATCTCCCGCTTGCTTTCTCGATGGTATACCCGGACTCGGAGAATGGAAGTGAAAACATTTCGTAGTTCGTGTTGGTGTCGGATCGACGACTTCGCGGGGCTTGTCGAATCGAATTTTCAGGACCAGCCAGTTGGATGGCATGACGAGCGACAGAGAGCATCTGCGCCTGCTTTTCGATACGCTGCATCTTGTGCTGCTTTGGGCATCTGCAACGGCCGCTTCTGACGTGGAACCGACTCTTACGGCTCTCAAGCTGGCGCGCGAGGCATTCATCGTCATCGAATCCGGAAACACCAACACTGACAGCCGCCGCAGGGCCAGGACAAAGTACTTGGATGCACTACTACCGGCGGCGTTTAGCGGAAACTACTCTGCATTCGTGGCGATCCTTCGGCACAATCCGTCAGACTATCTTCGCGGGATGCGGCCCAACCCTTTGATTGGCACCCTGAACGTAGCCGCGCGCAACAACCACTTCGCCATCGTCGCAACCCTTCTCCACACGGGGCTTGTGCACCCGTCCGCCGACGCGTACGACGGCTTCCTGTACGCCTGCCATGCGGGCCACACGCCGACGGTCAACGCGTACCTCGCGACGCGCGGATTCGGCACGTTCACCGCCGCCCGGCCGCTCGCGGCGTGGTTGGTGCGCTTCCACGCGCTGCTGGACTCCCTCAACCACGGCCTTGCGCCGCCGGGCGCCGGGCGCGCCATGCTGCGCACGCGCGCCGTCACCACGCACGGCGCGTTGCTGGCCAACAGCGCGGCGCACCCTGCCGTCCTGCACGCGCTCTTCGCCTTCATGCGCCGCCACAAGCGCCGCTGCCGCCACTCGCGCCGCTCCCTCAACCCCGTGCCCGCACCCGTCCCCGCGCACCACAGACTCCGTGTCGTGTTTGTTGGCCGGAGGTTAAAATAACTTTTTCTTCCCCTTTTTTCCTCTTTTTTTTTCCGTTTTCTTTTCTCCCCCCCCCTCCTTCCCCCAATATTCGTTGTAGACCTCCACACAACCCGACATATACGGTTGTTTGCCCCGTTCATGACTTTCTACTTTTCGTTCGCCGCTCACGCCAGTGCTATTGCCGCGTAGCCGCTGCCGGATGTATATTTTTTTCTCATTCCACACCATTTGACGTATTTGCAATTCGTCCGTTGCACGTATTACAATATATCTTGCTGCCATCTATTTTTTGCTCAGTCCTCGTGATAAAGGCCAATAAACTTAGCGAATTACAAAGAACTAAACAATAAAATGAAACGCGGAAGAAATCAAACCCGATTCGTGCACTTACCGGAAACGACACTGAACTGCATTCATTTCATGCATGTCGTAATTCGATATCAGGTCACAGCCCGCAGTGGGCGAAGTCGGACTGTGAGCGTTTAACATTAATGGACTGCGGTGGAGATTACACACGCAAGTACGGCGGCGGAGGCTGTGAGCTGGTGGCTGCGGATCGTTCGGATGCGCCGGGGCGTGAAGACCGGACCGGACAGGGAATGTTGATGTCGATGCGCCGCATAGCCGCTGCGCTGCGCTGCGTTCTGCTCGCGCTGTCGTCGGCCGCGCAGCGCGTGCCGCGGTCGGTCGCAGCCACCGGCGCCATGCACGCGCATCCGCAGCATCACGGGTTTGCGCTCCATGCGCACAAACACGCGGGCGGCAGCGAATGGTGCGCGGGCTCCGCGGACGCCACCACGGGATACTTCGAGACCCCGCGCGGCTTCTTCTTCTTTGCGCTCTTCGACTCGCGCGCGAATCCGGACTCCGACCCGTTCGTCCTGTGGATCAACGTTTGTGCTTTGCCCGTGCCACTGGTCGTTCCTCTAACAGCTGCGTCTCGCGCACGAAGGGTGGCCCCGGATGCTCATCGAACCTTGGTCGGTTGTTGCCTTAGATAAAGCTTGGAGCCAGAATGCATTGAATAGGACTCTTTATGGAGCTTGGACCCTGCCGCGTGGATGCCGGCGGGAATTCGACATCATTCAACCCTCACGCCTGGAACAACCAGGCGAATCTGCTCTTTCTCGACCAGCCCGTTGGCGTGGGCTTTTCGTATGCGAAGCCCAACGCTATTGTCGGCAATTCGGAGACTGCCGCCGCAGAAGTCGATATCTTTTTTCAGATTCTCATGCACAACTTCCCAAAATACGCGAATTCTTCAGTACAGTTGAGTTGCCTTCCCACATTCTCTGGGTGTGCATTTTTCAGCTGTATGTTGAAGTCTCCTTTGTTTTTCTTTTTTTTTTTTTTGACCAGCTTGTTTGGCGAGTCTTACGCTGGACATTACATCCCAGCGATTGGGAGACGCATTTTGCGGGAAAACAAAAGTGCCCCAGTGAAAAATCCGAATCGCGCTATTATCAAACTGGAATCTTTGGGAATTGGTTAGGAATCTTCTGCCACAAAAATGAACATTTTTCAAAACGCCATGTTCAGGAAATGGATGGGTTCGGCCGCTCGTCCAATTCAAGTATTTTGCCGACTATCTCGTCGACGAAAAGTACGGCCCATTTATCAGCCCATCCGAATATAAAAGTATGAAGCAAAACTATGAAGTGTGCGCGTTTTTCAACTTGCAATGCGAGCGCTACTCGTCGCCTCTCACATGCATACCCGCTTATGAATACTGCGAGCGCGCTTTTGAGTTTCCAAAGCACATCAAGCGCAATCCTTACGACGTCCGACAGGCGTGCGACGAAGAAGTGGAGTCATGTTATCCCATTGACGACGACATTGAAACCTACCTGAATCAGCCATGGGTGCAATCCGCGATTGGCGTTGACATCAAGTACCAGGGATGCAGCAGCGTTGTGGATAGATGGTTCTTGTGGGGAGGCGACAACGAACGGCGATATGACGACGCGGTCGCCGAAGCCCTGCACAGCGGCGTCCGAGTGTTGGTATATGCGGGTGACGCGGACTTTGTTTGTAACTGGATCGGGAACGAGGCGTGGTTGAAGAGCATGGATTGGCGTGGCGCCGCTGGATTCTTGCACGCGCCAATGAAGGACTTCATCGTTGGAAACGACAATATTGCCGGCACATTCAAGACATTCGCAAACCTCACATGGCTAGTGTTGCACGGCGCGGGACATATGGTCCCTTACGACAAACCCGCCGAGTCGTTGGAAATGTTAATGAACTGGATTTTGTGAAATCAAAATTGTGCACTTATTTTTTCTTATCCCTCTCCAGCAAAAAAACACAAACTCAAGGAGGATCATCTAAATTTCCATTATCATTTCCATCAGCTGAATAATATCTTTGAAGCAATCGCGTTCTGCGCTGCTGGTTGCTTAACGCTGTCCATATGGTGGCAAGTCACAATCCGCAGTGCCATTTGTCGACACAGACTCAGCTGACGGTACACCCGCCGAAGCATCTCCGGTTGCGACTTCTTTCTTCTTCCAGCTGCAAACCCTCTTTGCAAGGACCTCAAAGTCAGCACCAACAACCGGCACGCGGTCCTCGTCATCGTCTTCCAGACGTCTTCCGGGGCGGCCATGCAGCTCGAACAGCGTCGGTCGCTGCGAAAACCGAGCGCGGATGTTTTTGCGGCGCTGGTACAAAACGAATGCAACCCCGCAGATAACTCCCGCGCCGAGAAGAACTCCAATCACCGTGCCGGCTAGCGCACCGGCTGACATGCCCGTCCGCGGAACGCCAGAGAGCGAGTCAGGTGATGGGCCTGAGTAATGCGAATTTTTTTTTCCCCGTCAATGATTGCAACAACAAAATAATACCAGCACCTGTCCAAACTTGCACTCCGGTCAGGGATACCT
This sequence comes from Entophlyctis luteolus, assembly GCA_027604725.1. Classification (NCBI taxonomy): domain Eukaryota; kingdom Fungi; phylum Chytridiomycota; class Chytridiomycetes; order Chytridiales; family Chytriomycetaceae; genus Entophlyctis; species Entophlyctis luteolus. The sequence goes on along the minus strand of JADHYT010000065.1, from coordinate 84,631 downwards.
GGCAGGACACGCCGTCGTCCGGGCTCGTCAAGTTGTTGAAGTTGATTGTGATGCTGGTCGCCGTCACGGCCACCTCGAACACGTACACAAACCAGTTGTCGCTGTTCATGTACGTGACGGCTGTCGGATTTGGAATATTCATGGGCTGCGAGTCAAACACGACCAGACTGGAACTTGCCGCTGTGTTTGTATGTTTTTGTTTTTTTTTTTGTTTGTGGGTCAAAACAAACCGCGAGGGATAAGTACTGTACCCATGTAATCGCCGTACTGAAATCGCACCTCGGTGAGATATTGCACGCCGAGGTTGGCCGACCAGTCGAGGCTGATGCTCTCGACGCGTGTTGAGTCGCACGACCCCGGCGCAGACACCCACTGGCCCGTCGAGTTGGGCTGCTTACTGAGCACGTTGCTGGGCAGACACTTGTTCACGTAGCATGCGCCCGTGTACGATGACGAGCTGGCCGTGACCAGCGCGGAGGCCGCGATGTCTGTCGGCGCGTACAGAGAGTCGGCGCGCACGCCAGCGCCACCGCCGCCAATCGCCAGAAGCAGCGCGAGCGCGGTCGCACGCGCGGCTGTTTTGGCTGTTGCTGTTGCTGTTGCTGTTGTTGCTGCGGGCATGCGCAGACGCGTCGAGTCGCGGGGGCAGCGGCACATTCGCGGTTACGGCGGGATTTGCGGTGAGTTTTCGGGCTGCTCGGTTTCGGCCCAGTTCTGGCTTTTTGACAGGTGGCGCGGACATTTAATTATTTTAAAATTTTTTTTGTTTGTTTTCCCGCTTTCGCGGCTGCAGGGCAGGCAGGCGCACATACACGCACCGCATCGCACTGTTTGTCGCCGCTGACACGGACCCACTCACATGAGGATGCATCCTTCCAGCAGAAGCGATGTCGCTAGTTCCACCACCACCCCTGTGTCTACTTTGCTGCCAACCGCTTTGATTGCTGGGTGCAACATTGGCGTGAGCATCGAAGTTACAATCAATGAAGTTCCTTTCCAAACAAAATAAAATCACTCACGATTCACTTCAATTTCCATGTCAACAGCCTGCAAAATGTCTCGAATCCAAGTCACATTGATCACGTTGCCCTCCAAGTCCGGGGCATAAACGTTCACTCCGCTTATTAGTACCACAGTTGACTTGTCGCCAAACTCGCCGCCCGTTAGCCTGGAAACGGTGATTTTACGAATAAGAATAACTTTCAAAACAAACAAACAAAAAAAAAACACAAAAAAAACAGGGTACAGTTTTACCCGCTTATCGCCCCCGCCAGCACACCTCTCAGAAACCCTTTTGCGCCACCAAGAGCGCCCTTTAAGACGCCAGTGGCACCCCCAGAAACAATATCAGGCAAAACCTCCACTAGAATGTCTGTCGTTTGTTCCCCATTCCCGACCTTTACTGGTCCAACAAATCCACTCGCCACTTTTTCTCGATTCAGATGCACATTGAAGTCAACTCGAGCGATTGAAAGTGACAGTAACGGCGGATGGGGCGAAAACGCCACTCGGAGCCCCGTTCGAAAACTCCCTTGCGCCGTAGTCGTGGTCGGTAATCGGTACACTTTCGGATTCGGCAGAAGAGTTTCCAATCCGCTTTTTGTGCCACGGTCAGGGAGTAGCGACACTGTCGGCGTTGTTTCCTTCATTCGCTTTTGACCAGCTTTGTAAAGATTCAGCGGTCCGACAACTACTTCCTTTGAATCCAGCGTAGTCATTTCTCTTGTAGGCGCGTAAGCGTCCAAGCCGAGAAAATCTGGGATGTTGTTTGGAGGCACTGGCGGTGGGAGAGAGCTTGACGTTTGAGTGGTCGTCTCGCCCGCAGAATTCATGAGAAGAATCTTGTCTTTGATGGCGGTTTCTGATTTTGTATTCATTTTCCTTGCAAGCCACATTGGTATAGCCCTACCTATGATTGGAGAAACGTTGAATTCCTTCCACAGTGGTACGTCCAGCCAAAGCACGAAGCCCATTATTTGAATAGAGACCTTTGTAGCCACATGAATTACAACGTCGTCAAGTGGAACTTCATCCTGCATTTTACGTGAAATATAAGTGTATAGGTGCTTTGCGAAACACATGGACAATTATGTGCCACATCACCTTGATTTGTGAATAAACCTTTCGAATCAATTTCTGTGTAATGTCCATGTCGAGAATGTGAACTACAATGTTTCTTTGACGAATCGCGATGGCTCCAACTTTTCCACCAACATTGTGAGAGAAAGCGTCAACGGGGTCACTCAAAACCACCTGTATCAGCGGCTGCAGCGCTCCACCATGTCTGCGAGTGCGTCGCCGGGACACGCTTAGTACCGGAGGCGCCGCAAGCCCTGCTGAGAACCACGCAGGGAGTGGGATTGCGACCGGCAGGTGCACAAGCATGTCGACGGACACGGAGACCCTAGATAAACTACCGTTACTTCACGCATGCGGATACTCTCAGAAGATACCCGCTTGTAGTAAATCCCAGGATTGTTAAATCGTTGAAGACCGGCACGGCGCGTTGTTGGCCTGGCGCTGGCTTCGGCGGCGGGAACGGTAAGCGGTGAACAGCAAACTGTAGCACGGCAGGCAGCACGGCGAACACCGCCAGAGCGATGCCCAGCACAAGCAGCGCGGCCACGCCGGCGAGGGCCGCGGGGGATGCGGCGATCATGTGTCGTGCGACTGTTTCGGCGAAGGAACTGTGACAATTTCTCCGCGACGAAGGCGCGTTGCCCATCCCTCGCCACTGACTCATTCAATGTTGTAGCTACCATTCTCCTTATCCTTGCTCTGTAACCTCCGCACTATTGCCATCAGTAGCTTCCAGTTGCATGATGAGCATGAGCGGCATCATCATTATGTTCGCCATCAGCAGCGATCATTTGTGGTGACCGTGGCAACCATTATCTGTTGTGATTCGTCTCACAGGCGTGATGCTTGGAGCTCTTTCCCAATTTCATCTCAATTTTGTAACGCAAACCGATTGCCTAACAACCGACCCAAATGGGCGAAGCAACACTGACGCCGATCGCCGAATTGCCAGCGCATGAGCTGAGAAAGATTATTGTCGCCGCATGTGCTGGAACCCTGATCGAATGGTAATGGTTCAGTCGGTAGCTGAGTTTGACCAGTTCTCCATCACCAAAAAAGGTATGACTTCTTCGTGTTCGGCTCGTTGTCGTCCACAACGGCCTCCCAATTCTACAAAACGGGCACCCCCGATGGCGATCTGATTGCGTGGCTTGCCGCATACGCCGTCGGCTTCTTGTTCCGTCCGTTCGGGGCTGTGGTGTTTGGCTACCTCGGAGACAAGGTTCCTTAAAAATTTCCGTTGCTCCGGTGCCACCTCCAATTGGCGCACTCATGCTGACTCTTTTCCTTAGATTGGCCGCAAGTTCACTTTCACCTTCACAATTGTGACAATGGGCGTCTCTACCACTCTTTGCGGGTGTCTGCCAACCTACGCCAACATAGGCGTGACTGCCGGCGTGTTGCTCATTATCCTCCGTATCGTCCAAGGCTTAGCCATCGGAGGGGAGTACGGAGGTGCAGCGACGTATATTGCTGAGCACTGTCCGCAACATGTGCGTAGTGGCAGTTTTTTTATTTTGTTTTTGGGCGTTTATGATTATTGTAGTTGTTGCATTGATACTGATCAGTGCTTCATTCAGCATCGAGGATTCTATACAAGTTTCTTGCAGGCCACTGCCACTGGTGGTCTGTGCTTGTCGCTGATTATGATCTTGATCTTCCGCCAAGCTCTTGGAACAGATAATTGGACCTCGTTTGGATGGCGTTTTCCATTCATCTTCTCAGTCATTTTAGTTGCAGCAGCACTTTATATTCGACTTAAAATGAAGGAGTCTCCAATATTCATCGAAGCCAAAGAAGCTGGGAAGACGACCAAGAATCCGATTATAGAATCCTTTGTGAGACCATACAACTTGTATTACGTCTGTATATCTCTGTTTGGTGCTACTATGGGACAAGGCGTTGTGTGGTACACTGCTCAGTTCTACTCTCTGACTTTTATCCAATCAACTTTGAAGACACCCCTTACCGATTCCTACTTGATCATTCTAATTGCTTGCTTCCTTGGTCTTCCTGGATTTGTTCTTGTTGGTTATCTCAGTGACAATTACGGGCGCAAGCCGTTTATTCTTGGTGGCATGCTGCTTGGTGCTGTTCTGTTCTATCCGTGTTACCTCGGTCTCAACAATTTCCGGCCTTACGAGAACAATGTGGCGAACAGCTCATTGCGCACCAACTACAGCCCCGCAATGATGGGATTCATTGTATGGATCATGGTTTGTTTCGTAAACCTAGTTTATGGGCCTATGGCCGCCTTTCTTGTCGAGTTGTTCCCCACAAGCATTCGATACACGTCTATGTCTCTTCCCTACCATATTGGCAACGGTGTATTCGGCGGTCTAGTGCCGGTCATCGCTGTCACCATCGCGACAAACACTGGTAATATCTTTGGAGGCTTGTTCTTCCCGATTGGTATTGCGGCTGGATGTTTTCTGATTGCAGTCGCTGTGACGCCAGAGACTTTGGGGGCCGACATCATGAAGATGGACGCCGCTGGCAGAAAAGGCGAGACGCCCGCGGCTGCTAACGACTTGAACGAAGTAACCGCGGTGGACGAATATATTGTGGCCAAGTAGTCGATAGGGTGTTGAAAATGCTGCTTAGCTAACGCGATTGCTTTCTGTTATTTGATTGGCCTTTTGATTAGCACCTCACAATACAATTTATGACGTGCCAATTTCCATAATGATGGATGTTCGAGTTTCTGCATAAGCGCGAGCTTGTTTATTATCAACCTTGGGAGGGCCTTCAAACATCATCACCGTAGTCTGAAGTCTCTTCCAAAGAGAGTAAGAACTTTCTTCTTGCATTCACAAGGAGCTCTCCTTTTCTGTTTACGAGCTCTTTCATGGAATTTTCGTCCTCGCCAAGCAAGACTTCGTCATCGTCTTTGGTGAAAATCCAGAGTAGAAGCCCAGAATCCATTTTACTGCGGTCAAACCGGGCTTCAAGAACCTGCCGTGCGCGACGTTCAAGCCCCTTAAAGCCAGAAAAAGAAACAACAGAGGGTACTCATTTGAGTAATAGTTCGTGTGCATTTAAAAGGTCACTAACCGAACACATCCTTAAAGCATCTCGAACTTCCACGTAAGAAACTTTAAAGTCATCCATCAGGCGAGCATAAGTTTCAGTCACGCGCCAAGATACCTCCTTACTAACGTCATCTTCAGGGGCAGCAACATCAGAGTTACGTCGTGACTTTTTCTCTGGGACTGCAGCTGCCGGCTGCGACACATCGTACGCAGAAGTAAAGTTTGCAAATTTTACTTCTGGCAGCGCGTCGTCTTCATCGCCGTCACTTTCGGACAATTCCACAAACACTGGTGTCTTACTCTCCGTGCTGTCCGAATCAAACCTTGCCTTGAGCTGTGTGTTTTTCTGCAGCGTCGAAGCGACAAGTCCTCCTGACGCTTGCTTTCCATTTTTTGTATTGAGGCCCTCTGAACCAACGTTGAACTCCACAAATGGCGAAGGATTGACGGATACTCGTTTCTGCTGGCGAACACTTGGCTGAGGAAGGTCATCTTTCCAACCAATATCGCTGTCTCTCTGCAAGCCGCCGGAAAGTCGCCTTTCCACGTTAGTCTCTTCTTCGCGTTTTCGGCTTTCCATCAATACTTCCATTAGCACCTCAACGCCTGATCTACGGCGCTTCTTGCCCTGCTCTTCAACTGTGTTGTCATCATTTTGGGCTGTTTCCGCACCAGCCTTGCCACTAGCGCCGTGTTGTAGCACGCCCATTCCGTTATGCTTCATGAACGCTTGCAAAACCGGGTTCCTCACTCCGTGTCCCAGATGCTGATGCACAAGCGCTGAATGCGCCAGCGGAGATATTTTCTTCAACCCTGCTCCGTCGCTGTCGTGCTTGCTTGGAACTGGGGCGTTCGGCGAGCGGTCGAGTGACGGCATGTTCCTTTCACGCGATACTCCATTGCGCGGCGCTATCGCTGCGAGCCGCTGCGAAAACGATGGCGAGACCCGTCCCTGAAACGACCGCGAGCTGCCCACGCCATCGACAGCCCCAACAATAGGTGTTGGAGTTCGTGGCCCATCAAGGCCTGGCTTGCTGCGGTTTCCGATATCATCGGCACCTTCGCCTACCGACTCTTCAAAAAGCCAATCGCCTCCACGATCCGGCGCCGGCCTGTCCGCCTTGACAGAGGCATCGCCCACAGGTTTCGGACTTGCATTTTCCAACCACACTCGTGACGGCGAGCGCGAAGCAGATAGTGCGAGTTTGCGATCGTCGCTTTTCTGGTGCTGTTCTTTCAGAATGCTTAAGAGGGTCTTCGAAGGAGAAAACACTGGGGATGGGTTGTCCGCTTGCTGTTGCTGTTGCTGTTGATGAGTTTTCGCCGACGGCGATAATCCGTAGAATTGAAGTTGTTTCTGGGATAGTGGCGCAGGTGGAATGTGTGAGGAAAACATTTTAAGCCTCTTCGCTTCCGGTGCATTTATGTTGGAGATTGAATCTTTCGGACTAAGGCTCCGCCCTCTCTGCAATGATTCGCGTTCAGTTCTCGTAATGCGCTTTCTCGGAGAAGCCGATTCTGGAGGCAAGTATGCTGCGGTAGTTGACGCCATACGTTCAGTGATCAGGTTGCGTTTTGGCAACTTTGACGTTTTTTCCCTCGCGGGGCTGTTGCGTTGAACACCGTGGTCGGGTCCAGAAGCTGCTTCGTCTGGCATAGTCATTCGAGCAGTTCTGTCGAGTTCCCTTGCTTCTGCTCTCATTCGGTCTAGTTGTCCGGATTTTGTCAACTGCGGCAACAAAACTTTGACCGCACGATCGCGCCACGAATGCATCGTATGACGTCGATTCTAGCAATAGTAAACGCCATTTTTCAGCACGTTCGTTCGGTTTCCAAACTTCACAGAAAGACCTTGTTCGCCAACTCTTGATAAAGAGCATTCCCGCCCAGATTTCTCGTGTTGTCGACGAGGATCCTGATAAGCTCTGCGTCATCCTCTTTGCTGAAAGGTGTTCTGGAGCTGCGTAGGAGCTTCAGCTGCGCTGGTCATTAATCAAAAGACGAACCTCCGCTTCATGGGCGATGCCGCGAACGGATCTCCCGCCGCGCTGTCTTTCCACAAACGGTAGTGCTCTCTATCTTCTGGTAGCGCACCTGCACGCACAGCGTCGACGATGTATCGCCTGCGTTATAAAACAAAAATTCAGTCGACAGCCAACCAAAAACAATAAACAAACAAGGCACGCACGAAGAGTAAAAGGTCGCTCCATCCATCCGCGCGAGCTTCGGATTGCTAATTCGCATGTAGATGTCCTGCTCGTGCGGGTCCACGACTACCCCGCCGTTTTGCTAGCCCAGACGCGCCGCCTGTCAGCCGGCCCGCACGTAAACTCGCGCACTCACTTCAATCAGCGTACGGATACTCGCCCGATCGTCCGACCGCGTGACCGTGAAGCGCAGCGGCCGGTTTTGGGCGTCCGTGAAAAGGGCCGCTGTCGGCATTCAATTTCTGATTTGCGGTAAGTTTTTTAATTCCATGAAAATGCCGGACAGTTTTAACATTCTATTGCCGTGTTTCAGATCTTTATTAACTCCATACATCAGCCTTTTTCACTGCCAACCATTATATTCAAGTTGCTGATGTCGCAATTAACATCATCAAATGACTGCAATCATAGAAGTTCCATTGGGTGCACTTGGCGAGGAAGAAGCGGGAATCGTGACCCGTGCACAGCAGATCCGGCAGACGATGGAGACACGCGGTCTGCGAACTCGTCAGTTCAAAGTTGACCTTCGCATCCAGCGAAAGGCAAGCAGTAATAATTTACAACACTGTTGCATGGAAATATTCACCCGCACGTATGAGAGGAGCCGGAAATTGTGATGAGAGGATCCGCAGTGTTATAATTTTCGAGCAAGCTGTGAGAATATAACAGCTTCGGGCAGAGACGAATTTTTGCAGGGAGACAACAAGGGCGGGGTTACAAAATATCATTGAATGCAATCACAATGACAGTCAAAATCAGCAGCATGTTTGCCGTTGCTGCAGCGCCTGGGCTGCTTGCGAATCCCAAAACCGCCCACTGACCCATTTGTGTCTGCGTTATATTCGTCGAAACGCTGTTGTTTCCAGTGTTAAGTGTAGAGGGCATTGACTGCCACGAGCCTCCATCAAGTGTACTTTGAAACATTCTGTCAAATTTTAACACTCGTCAATTGCATCACGCACTCTCAAAAAAGTTCCGCTTACGCCCATTCGATGTTGTTGGCGTCGACTGCGTTGTAATCTGCAGCAATAGGCAAGTTCCAGGTATACTGCAAGATAATCGTGGCCTGCACGGTTGTAGCACTTGTGGTCGAGTATGACAGAGTGAAGCAGTCAAACTTGCCAGCTCCACCAGGAACCCATGTTGTGGCGCACGTATTCATAATAGACACGCGGAGATCAATGTTTGCGTTGACGCTCGCGAGGAGATAACCGTGCTTCGACGTCGGGAAAACAAACTGCCTGGTGCCCCAAGATGCGATGTACGTAACTGTTCCGTATGGCACGTTGCGGTCAGTAGTGCCATTGGTTGTGGAAGACGATGACACGCAGAAAAAGAACATGCCCACATTAGACGTGCTGAGGGCGGTGGTGATTTGAGGGGGCCCAGCCAGGTTAACTCCGCTTGGAAAGAACTGGCTGCTAGTCTTCGCCACAGGGTCGAAAGTCACACCAGTAATGGACGCAGCAGTGATACCAGCCTGCGCGACGTCATAAGCGAGCTCGGGCGTGATGAACGTGAGGGAATTCACAACGATTGAAGCAGTCGAAGGTGTAACGTAAATATAGAAAGCGCTGTAATCGAGAAATCCTGCGAATTTCAGCAAGCTCATTCCAGAAGGAATATAATCAGAAGTCGGTGCGATCGAAGTACCAAAATACACGATGGCGTTGACGCTTGTGGTAAGAGTCAGAGAGGCGCTCAGAAAATCAGTGACCGTCGCAGTGACGGAAACGCCTGCGACGGTGGAAAAATTCATACAATACGGTCCAATTGGCGTTTGGAGAGAAGGTGTGAAGACTGATGGATATGAAGTGTAGCAGCTTAGACCATAGTCAGGTGGATTAGGGATTGTTGCTACGACCGTTGAGTTTGTGGGTGATGTGCACGTAACAGCCACCGTGGCTTGTAGAGTCTGCTGCTGCGTTGAAGAATCGATCCATGGTGTGAGTGTAAAGCCCCTGGCGGTCACCACCTGCAGTACAAGGTTCACAGTTCCGACAAAACCGTTCGGATTATAACGAAGAGCTTTGATATCGATCCATTCCTGAAACATAAGATCAATTTCCTCCAATATATTTACTCAATTCCATACGTATGGTATCGGCTGATTTAAGGGCAATGGGAGCCAACTGCCACCTTTGAAATATTCGAGAAGGCCTCGCCCTCCCTGGCTGAAGTCTGTTCCAACATTTGTCAAGTTCAAATTCCAGCTACTGAGCCCATGTCGCTCATAAATTTGAAGAATTTTTGAAGAAAGTAACGACGGTTGATTGGAAGTAGTTGTAATTGTAAGTGACGATGCAGGGTTCAGGTAAGGTGCAAAGTTGTATTGCACGACGATTGGCAAATTGCAAGTAATAGAACTTCCGTATTGATCGTTCAGAAGCAAGACAATATTCTTTGTCACTGTGGAATTTATCGTAGTCAGTAAGTTTGCCTGCGGTGTGATAATCAGTGTGCTAGCTCTTGTGTTGATATCGTCCTGCGTGAACGACACTTTGCTCACTATCAGATCAACTGAGCTTTGTACTGTAAAAGTGAGCTGACTCGTATTGGTGTTATTATTCGCCGAAGTTGCCGTGAGTAAGCTTGGAGTAATAAGAAGATAACCGTAATCATCTGGACAATCGAAAATTGAGAAGAGTCAGTAAATAATCCGTAGTTACCGACGTATCCAGGGCCGGAATGGGTACAATTGAGGTTTAGAGAATTTGCGAACGGGCTCAACCGCGAAGTGACAACCACAGGATCCTGGGCGCGAACACAGACAGGCACTCGCAACAGCAAGAAAGTGGACAGGAGAAGAATCGGGACTGCAAACGGACGCGTGTGAGGGGAGGCGCTGCGGCGCGCAGGGGCCATGGGACAAAGTGACAATTTTGGATTTTATTCTTGGATTGGATGCAGAAGATTATCTTGAAGGCCTTCGCTGTCCGGCCGAAGCAGCGGCAGGATGTGTGCATGAGTTTCTGTTCCTCGCACATGCACGGACCTGTTGTATTAGTGTGCACATTCTGACCGCGGGCTTGTGTCGGCCCCGATCAGGCAAACCGACCGCGAGCATAGGCGCGCGGAAGCCTATGCCCTTGCTCACTTATTCTCGCTCAAGTGTGATCTTGCCGCAAGGATGCGCTGGGAGTGCCTTACGTCAATTTCCAATTCAAACTTTACCAAAGACGGCCGATGACCTCCCTCATCAACGTCACCGCCGCCCATCCCACGGGGTGCTCTGATCCAAACCCCTCCGCCCAGCAGTACGCCGTCATCATTCAGAACAGTGTTTCCCTGTCGCTGCTGTTCGACTATGTCGACGCCAACTGCAACGACAACATTCTGCCCGCCCCTGACTCCACCAACCCGCAAGTCATCACCCCAGGCTCCAAACAGACTATTCTAGTGCATTCCGGCTCGGTATATGCCCCTTCTCCCCCTCTCGCGAATGTTCTGTGCAATCAATTAAATCTGACACCAGGCTCTTGTGGCTCTAGAAGCAATCAACAATGGGCTAACTACCGGCCACGTCGTTGCGGCTTACAAATCGGGTGCCGTAAACTCGACTTGGCTGATCAATGCAGACCTGAATCCTCCATCCGGTTCGTCAACGAATGTGGGTGCGATTGCTGGTGGAACTGTGGGCGGCTTGGTTGCCCTCGCATTGATTGGTGGCGCGTTCTACTGGTTCTATTGGCGCAGGAGAGGGGCTGGCCCCGGATCAAAATTGGGCGCCGCCGGATCCGGGTTCTTGAGCAAATTGAATCTCCGCAGGCGCCGCGATGAGAATAGTTGGTTCGGGCAGCAACCACAGCCTTCATTCTCCGACGCACCGTCGGGAGAATCCTATGGAAAGCAGCTGCCGTCGCGGCAACAACTGCCGCAAACACCCCAGTACGGAATCGGTCCAAGCGGAAACTCCCTGGGACGGCAGCCCACGTCAACCCAGCAGCCAAACTACACTCAGTATCCTTCTCCTGCAGGAAGGCGCCCCAGCGGTGGTAATTCAGGCAACAACAGTAACTCGCTTGGAAGGCCAACCGCGAACAATTCTCTTGGGAGACCACAAACAAATAATTCGCTAGGGAGACCCCTGCCGAGTATTGGCGGTTCTAACGCACCAATTCCTCCGGTACCGGTCATACCTTCGGTGACTTCTAAGACGAAAGCGGCGACTTCGCCTACTCAGAGAGCAGCAGCGTTGCAACTCTCCGAAGATGACGCAGAATATTACACATCAGAACCGGTGGACCCTACAGCACCTGGCTCTCGTCTACGTTTACGGTACGCACATATGCCCGATTTGGATGATGAATTACGCTTGAATAAGGGCGACATAGTGGAGATGGTGGAGGCCTTCGAAGACGGATGGTGTCACGTGAAAGTGATCATGAGCGGTGCTCGTGGGTACACGCGACGCGGTGATGAAGGCATGATCCCTGTCGGTTCACTGGAACTATCAGCGAGAGTCGCGCAGCAGAAGGTGATGAACAAGGCTGTGGTTGTGGACAAAGCAAAAAAGAAGGAGGAAAAGGGATACAAAGGCACTTGGGATGATTACACGAGGCAGAGAAACAGGGAATCTAGCTTGCACTCGGGCAGTCTGGCGTGAGTCATGTCATTGTTTATTTTTCGTTTTCTGTTTCCCAGAATGTCTATGCGTTTATTCTTTATTCGTTTTCGAGTTGTTGTCTCCATGGGTAATCGGAGCAGAGCGTTGAGCGGGGATGTCGTGTGTGTGCATTTGACTATGCAGAATTCGCGTGCAGCAGAACTGTTTCTCGTCGGCGCAAATTGCGACTGAAGACAATGCTGCGCTTCGTCGCCCTTGTCGTCGCATCGTATCTCTGGCGCGTCGTGTCGCTGTTTGTGCTCGTGGCCATTGCACCGCTTGTGCTCTTGTATCCTGTGGGTGTCTTGCCCTTCCGGCGCCGTGCTGACTTGGCGAACTCTCACCTGTTCTAAAACCCTCATCCCCCACAACCTCCTTCTCCCCGACCAACCAACAGCTCATCGTGTTCCTTCTGACCATGAAACTCCCACAAAGACACTTTCTCTTTTTGCACAAAGTGAACTATGTAAGGTGGTGTTCAGCTGGCGGGGCTGACCATCTACCATAGCCGTTCTTTGCGGATCTGTCGAAACCAGAATCATTCGGCTTCGCACGTGGGTGTTTGCAAAATTTTGTGTGGGCGGCAACTTGAGCTAAACACTGGTCGATGGTGCGGTAGCGACGCGATGCCGCAACGTGCGGATTACGACGGCGGACAACGTTCAGCTGGGATTGTGGCATGTGCTGCCATCGCAGTGGTACCGGCGTAACGGGGTGCGGCAGCACGCCCGCGGTGACACGGCAGCACTGCACGTGCTTCAGACCCGAGCGTTGCGCGAACGCGTCGTGGTCCTGTACTTCCATGGCAACGCTGGAAACCGTGCGGCGCCGAACCGCATTGCCACTTACCGCAGCCTTGCGGCGCGCTTGGACCTGAATGTTGTTGCCATTGATTACCGGTTTGTGAAAGCGCGTGTTTTTCAATCTTTTGGTGGTTTAAGAAGCGAACAAAACGCTGAAACAGTGGTTTTGGCGACTCCGACGGCTCCCCGACTGAGGAAGGGCTCGCAACGGATGCGCGAGCGGCATTTGACTGGGTTGTTTCGCAAGGAGGTAATTGCCGCAGTCTTGCTCTCAAACAAAAAAAAACAACAAAACCGCCACAAAAATAGTTGAGCACTCCCAAATCTTGCTTCTCGGACACTCGCTTGGAACAGGTGTTGCTGCACGTCTTGCTGCCGATCTGGAGATGGAAGGTATCAGACCGCGCGGGCTGGTTCTTCAAGCCGCTTATGCGTCCATCATTGACGCGGCACTTGAGTACAACGCTTTCCAAGTCCTTCCACTTTTACTGCCCCTCAAGTATATTCCGAAATTGGAAGGTTAGATTGTGATGACTCGTATATTATGAAACGAAAAAAACCCCCTTGGAAATTCGCCACAGCGTACATCAAAACTTGCATTATCGACCGATTCTCCACCATGGAACGTATTGAACAGCTGCGTATTCCGGTTCTACTGATGCACGGACGGCTTGATCGCGAAATCCCATGCAAAAACTCGCGCCGACTGTTTCTGGCGGGAGTTGCCGCGCAGCAGGGATCCGCAACAGATCAAGTGGTGCTGGCAGCTGCGGCTAATGAAAGCGCATTTAGTGCCGCGGTTGCTGGACTGGAGGACATTACAAGCGTGTCTGCCGAGGAAGGTGTTGGCAGGCGGTGGGTGGCATCGAAAGACAAGAACATTGGGCCTGGGCCGATCAAGATAATGTTTGTTGAACTGGCTTATGCGCATCACAACAACGTGCAGGCTTTTGGTGAGACTATTCTTGTGTTTTTTTTTTATTTAAAATTTTTTTTTTTCATTATCGCTTAATGGCAACGCTCAGATTTGACTTATGAGTCCATGGAGTCTCTGTTCGACATTGATGTAGACGGGCAGCAGCGGAACACCGGTAATTTTTTCTTTCTTTTTTCTTTCAGTTTGTTTTGATAATAGAATTCGTCCCTGCCAGGCCAAGAAGCGTCGCTGTCGAACTTGGTCGAATGACGACAAATAATCAACCACAAAAAAAAAGCCTCTTCTACTTTGTTTGAGTCCATGGACATTTTGAAAAGCCAATAAGAACCAACCACCCATCGGTGTTTGTTAAAATTTATCAAAAACTAAAATTTGTCAGATTAGGGACTTCAAGACGCAAACCCAAGCGGCCATCTCGTCGCGGCCGGCGGCCAGAAGATAGACGTCCTGGAAGGAGCCGCTTCCTAACAGCAGGTCGAGGCCGCAGACGCGGAGGATGCCGACGCTGTGCTCGGCGACGGCAGCGGTGGCAAGGCGCATGGCGACGGCGGGGCGCGCGTCGAGCAGCGCGCGCGGGTAGTCGTCGCGGTAGGCGGGTTCCGCGGAGCCGTCGCTGCTGAAGCTGAATCTGTTGCGCGGGACTTGCGTGAGCAACGCGGCTTCCGGGGTGGCCAACGAGCCATCAGCCAGGCGTGGGCCGGGGCCGGGGCCCGGCGCGGCGCTGCCGACAACGTCAAACATGTACAGTGTTCTGCCAAAGTACGCGACGACGCAGAGGATGAGACCCTTTACCCCGCGGAAAAGACTGCGTTTGCGCAGCATGTCTTGGGGCACTTCGGAGGGGAAGTTTGGGGACGAGAGGATCGGCGAGCTGCGATGCAAGACGCCGTGGACGACGTCGTGGCCGCGAAGCACAGCGCGGAGGGTGGCGACGCGATCGATAGACAGCGGGTTTTGGGGACGTGATACTTGCATTATGTTCGTGCTGACGGTGGACGCAATACTGGCAGGCCACTGCAGTTGTTTGTTGTTGAACAGCGGCTGATTATATTCTGGGGACTGACGATGGCTGTGGTGGCGGACTGGCAGCCGCCGAAATGCCTCTGCCGTCTGGATGTCATTGTCGGCGCGCCAGTTATTCTCCTGTGACGCATCGGCGGAGCGCTGCCGCCTCAGGTGGCGAAGCGGAGCGTTGGCAGCGCCCAGTGAATCCATGCGCTGTGGGCGTACGACAGTTGTGCTCCGGTGTCTGCTGAGGGCGGCGTAGATTTGGTGGCATTCCTGCTGGCGCGTAATGTCCGTGGGGACCATCGACCGACCGCGTGTCCGCTCGTGTTTCGCCGGTGCCACGTAACCGGAGGACATGTCGGAGATTCAGATTCGGAAATGACCCCCAGTCGCCGGTTTCTGGAGCTTTCGTTAATTTTGGTGATCCGCAAATATTGCCGATTGCGTCATTGCGCGGGATTGTGGGGAGGGAAGCAGAATAAAAAGGACTCGCAAAAAACTGATACGAGTTTGGCTTTTTAACACGGTTCCTACGATAAAGAAAAATTGCCCCAAGCCTTCCTAAGAAAAAAAGCTGTTCATGACTATGACGAAGACGGCACTGCAGTTACACCACAGGCTTCCAGCAGAACGGGCATTACGTCCGCCATTTCCAGCACTCCAACTACCTCGGTTTTGACACCTCCCTCACTGACAATCCAGACGCGGTGCGCACGTGTTGCTACCATCTTTTCGATTGCGCTTGTCAAGGGTGTCGACGGATACACAGTAAACAGCGGAATTCTGTCTGATCCGTTGGCTTCCAGCCCCTGAGATATGCGCAGCTGTGTGAAGAATCGGAAGCAGGAATCGTACAAATGCTTCCATCCGCCTCTGGACGACAAAATCTCCTTGATGTCGGTCATACTTATGCTTCCTTCAAGCTTCATTTGGCCATGCAACTTATTGACAATAGCAACTGAGCTCGTGTGGCGAGTGTGCATAACGTACAAGGCGTCAAGAACCTGCGTGATTTTTGAGAAATACGAAACGAGAATCAAAAAAAAAAAAAAAGAACTTACGGTGTCGTTAAGATCTACTGTGACAACATCTGCGCTCCTTACAAGACCGAGTTCTTTCAAAGAAAAGTCTCCGCTGGTCCAGGAAGACTTGCCAGAAAGACCGGCATTTTTTCTTGCGAGCAAACCAAAGTTTTCTGCAACGAGAGCGCATATAAGACTTTGGGACAAAACTCCGACGAATTTGTCTTTTCCGAGTTCAGGCTGTCCATCGACATTGGTTCCTTTTTCTAAAACAACCAGACGATGCAAGTGGGGAGATTGCACAAATTCTTGGAGAGCGGTCAGGAGAGGAGTGGTGTCGTAAACGGCAACAAGTTGATTCTTTTGAGACAGATTCGAAACGAGTTTGATTGGCACGTTTGTTCGATCCAGTGCGGCGCGTTTAAGGATGTCTGTGAATTCCTTAAAAGAAAAAAAAAAAAGAAGGGCGTTAAACGCAATAGAACGGAAAGAACATCGAAAAAATACAGGAAACGAAGAAGTTACCATTTCGGCGTCGAAAGAAGCAGTAGCCTTCTCTTGCGAAACTTTGTGGAAAATTTCGAGGACGTAGGCGACGAGATCGCGGTAGTCAAACATTCCGATGAAGCCAGCCTCGGTGATACTGAAGACAGGGGCCGAGGAGATTTTGTACTCGGCCAGGGCGTTACAGGCGTCTTGCACGCTCAGTTCTGCATCGAGACAGATTGGGACGGCTGGTCCCTGCGGGCGACGGGACGCGGCGGCGGCGGAAGAGTGGGAAATTAGGCTGCCGCAGGAGGTGAAGGAGAAGAGCGTGGCCATGTCGGGGGCGCCCTGGGCGGGGGCGGCGGACTGCATGCTGCTAAGTGCGTGTGTTTGCGTGTGCTTTATGCGGGCACCCAAGCGACGACGCTCAGGATGAGTCACACCAAACTGCACCGCATCCAGTGCTTCCAAGTGCATCCATCCACGCGGCATCCCATCGACATTCGCAGAAAACAACAGCCCGCACGCTCGCTGCACATGCACGCAGCAGCCACTGCAGCACAACCAAGACAACGTGCCGTCACATCGATTGCTTCCACAAGATCAAATACTCTTTTGTCGCCCAATTTGGCCATGAATGGGTAATAAAAACATCCATATCAAAACTTCATTTCGATGCAATATTTGCAGAAGTTCACCATCCACAACTATTTATGGAAAGATAAAAACTCATCGTTGTATTTATGTTCATTGGCAATGATGCTAGACTGAAGAAAAAATTTCACATGCCCGCGGGGGGCGCCGCGGGCGCCGCCCGGCGCGCGGCGCGCGGGGCGGCGCGGGGCGGGGGGGGGCGCCGGTAAGGGACTCACGCGCGCACGGCAGACCACAAGGCA